>CATKHJ010059097.1:0-11212 GCA_949750685.1 Vernicia montana
TATGAGTTCCAAAACTTCTTTGGCTCTTTCATTTTGTCCCACAAAAGGTGACCTAGTCATTTTGCCTTGGATACAAGACTCACAAATTGAGATAGGTTCACCATCCATTGGATTAAGGATCCCCATTTTCTCCAATTTTGATATCCGATCTTCCGCAATATGAAATAGTCTTAGATGCCAAATATGTTTTGAACTAGTGTCGGTTTTTATCATAGCATTTATATTAGTTATGCTTGGAGTTATATTATTATTACCATTATCCAAATAATAAAGACTATCATGTACATAACCTATACCAACAACTCTATTGTGGATTTTGGGCTAAAGCTAAATTGCGGTCGCAATATCTTGGTAGGGGTCGCGAAACATTATTTGCGGGTGCAATTTAGTTGTTGTGGGCGCGAATTAGGAGTTATGCACAATACTTAGAAATTTTTCTAAGTTCTTCAATACCAAGCTTTTTTCTAGTTAATTTATCTATCAAAAACAAACACAACTGAAATGTTAGAACTATTCAATTTGATTGTCAAGATCAAAATAGAGATTGACTAAATTGTAACACCAATTTAGGTCAACAATCTCCCTCTTTTTTATTTTGACAATAAAATTGAATTTGGGATAAAATTGAATTTGGGATAAAATAGCATGAAATGTAATGCTCCCCCTCAAAAGATGACCCATTTAACTTTTGATTTTCTCCCCCTTAATTAAATAAATTTTCAATAAATTTCAAATTCAATCTTCTCCCCCTTTGGCAAGATCAAAAAGAAGATTGTAATTAGATAGATAAAATTAGGATTATATAGAATCAAGAGAATAAAATGAAAGGAAAACATATAAGATGAAATAAGGAAGAAGAAATTGCATTCAATACTAAAAATGAAAACATACAAAATGCTTAAAATAAAATAAAGGAAAAAAAATAAATGAAAGATGACAAAGGTAAAAAAAAAATTCTAGGGCCAAAGACTATGGTTCTTCCTCTTCTTGTTCTTTTTCTATGTCACTAAATTCCCACTCTTTTATATCACATGGAGGGATATCCATTTTTTGTTACATATCAATGATGTCTCCATGCAAGTGATCTAAAAGATTTATCCTCTTGAGAATTTTTTGAAGAAGCTTGTTTGTGGAGGAAGGTGGAGAGGCTATAGATGTTTGTGTTCCTTGATCTTTAGAAGCACCTTCCTAAATGTGTGATGGTTCACCACTAGGAATAGAGACTTTGGACCTCTTTCTTGATTTTTCCAAAACACCCACTTCACCAAATATATACTTATACGCATTGTTTCTTTCCTTTATGCATTTTAAGTGAAGCATATAGTTGATGTCTAACATATTGGAAGTAGGTGATAGGATGGTTTTGAGAAGGGCTTTATTGGGTAAAGAAAGAGCACTAACATGGTTAGCTATTCTTATTATGTGGGAAGAGAGAAGGATGACACCTTTAGAGGTATTGGCAAGATGGATGAATTGATCTATGAGGAATCGAGCACTTTGAATTGGTTTAGCTTTGATTAGACCAAAAAGGAAGAAAAGGTCCTTTTGGGTAACTTTCTTATTACCATCTCCTCTTGCATTGATAGAGTAGGTGATAATGTGATGAAGTACCCAAAAATGCAAGGTTCAAAAGTGTTTAGCTAAAGAGTTTCTAGGATCATACTCACTTTCAATGGACAATTCTTTCCAAAAGGTATTGAAGTCTAAGTCAAGATCATTGAGAGTGAAAGCTCCTTCTTGTCAAAAGTTGAAAATTTCAGCAACATCTTGCAATCTTAAGCCATATTCTTTCCCAAAGAATTGGAACCTAATGCCATAAAAGCCATAGGTATCAAAAGCTTTCTTCTCAAGAGCTAGAGTTGCAAGGAACTCTTTAGATAACTCTTCACAGCCATTTTCCGTTGGAAAGATAAAGGTCATCCATTGAAGATTGTTCAAATATTGAACAATGTCACTCTTAATGCCTAAGGTTTTTAGGTGGGAAATTTGGAACTTTGTTTGGTAGCACAAGTTTGGGTTGGAGTTTAGTCCAATTAAGTCTTTCATCCTTCATTACTACTTGCATTATGGCTAGGGAGAGGATTGGTTCTTGGGATGTTTGAGGTTCCTTCCCCTTGGAGGCTCTAGAAGCCTTAGTCTTTGGAGCCATAGAGATTGAAAGTAAAAGAAAAATTGAGATGAAGAGAAAATAATATTGAAGGAAAAAAAATGAAATTATGGAGAAATTGCTTGGGGAGATTTGAGAGCTTTTGTAAAATAATTTTGAAGAGCAAAGGGGGTTTATATAGCCATGGAAGAGCTAAAGAATAGGCAAAAACGGTCAGATTTTGCATTAAATGCAATTATGGACATTTTTAAAACGACTAGTTTTTTTCTGTCAGAAATGTAAATCTTGTTCGCAATTTAAGTGTAGCGACCGTGATTTTCAAAATTTTTGAGAAACGGTAACTTTATCAAGGAATTTCATGTTTGCGATAAATATGGTGCGACCGCGATATTCAAAATTTACCAATGGATAGTGAAAATTTGAATGTTGCGCTCGTGAAAAGCTTATAGTGAACGCGATTTATGGGTTTTTCAGAAATTGAAGAAAATTTTATGGAAAAGTGAAATGCATTTAAATCTTATGAATTCACACATGATATTCAATCATTTAAACACAAAATAATCACATAAGATTCAATTAATCAAGATATCATATGTTCATACAATCAATTCATACAAAACATATAATGCATAATATGTACACATAATTAATTTATGTATGAAAATATCATTTTTATGGTAGGAAGTTTCCATCAAGCATCCCAAGCTCCCTTTTAATGAAGTTTAATCTTTCTTCATTTAGGGATTTTATAAAAATGTTTGCTAATTGGTTAGTTGTATCAATAAATTCTAATACAACATCTCCATTTTACACATGGTCTCTAAAAAATGATGCCTAATGTCTATATGCTTGCTCCTAGAATGTTGAATGGGATTTTTTGAAAGGTTTATAGCATTTGTATTATCAAATTTGATGGGAATGTGATAAAGAGGTTGACCATAGTCCTTGAGTTGTTGTTTCATCCAAAGGACTTGAGTGCAATAACAACCCACCGCCACATATTCCGCTTCGGTAGTAGACAAGGCAACCGAAATTTGTTTCTTGCTAAACCAAGAAACTAAACACTCACTAAGAAAGTGGCAAGTTTTAGATGTACTCTTTCTATCTAAGAGACTACCGGTATAATCCGCATCCGAATATCCAATAATGCTAAAAGATGAATTTCTAGGATACCATAATCCTAAATGCAATGTGCCATGTAAGTATTTTAAAATTCTTTTGACTGCATTTAAATGTGACTCTTTAGGACATGATTGAAATCTAGCACACAAGCATACACTATACATTATATCGGGTCTAGAAGCGGTAAGGTAAAGAAGTGAGCCAATCATACCTCTATACTTCTTTTCATCCACATTCTTACCCATTTCATCTTTGTCAAACTTAGTTGATGCGCTCATTGGTGTCTTGCTACTCTTGCAACCATCCATTCCAAATTTCTTTAATAACTCTTTGGTGTACTTGGGTTAGTTGATGAATATGCCATCTTTGCATTGCTTGATTTGAAGACTAAGAAAGAATTTGAGCTCTCCCATCATGCTCATCTCAAATTCTCTAGTCATACACTTAGCAAATTCTTTACAAAAAGTTTCATTAGTAGCACCAAATACAATATCATCAACATAAATTTGAACAATGAGTATGTCATACTTATGTCTTTTTACAAAAAGGGTAGTATCAACCTTTCCTTTTTCAAAAATATTTTTCAATAAGAATGAACTAAGCCTTTCATACCAAGCTCTAGGAGCTTGTTTCAATCCATACAAGGCCTTAGTCAATTTAAAAATATGATTTGGAAATACATGATCTTCAAAATCGGGAGGTTGGTCAACATATATTTCCCCTTCAATAAAACCATTTAAAATGCACTTTTTACATCCATTTGAAATAATTTGAAATTCATGTGACATGCATATGCTAATAAAATTCTAATGGCTTCTAATCTTGCCACCGGAGTATAAGTATCATCATAGTGTATGCCTTCCTCTTGATTGTACCCTTTGGCAACCAATCTAGCTTTGTTCCTAGTAATGAAACCATTCTCATCTAATTTATTCCTATACACCCATTTGCATCCAATAATTGGATGATTCTTGGGTTTAGGAACAAGTTCCCAAACTTTGTTTCTCTCAAATTGGATGAGTTCCTCTTGCATAGCAATCACCCAACTTTCATCTTTAAGAGCCTCATCAATAGTCCTTGGCTCAATTTGAGAAACAAATTCAAGATTATTATCTAAAGATTTAAAGTAAGATATAGTACTTACACCCTTTGAGGTTTCACCAATGATAAGATCTTTGGGATGATCCTTGGGGTAGCTCCACTCTTTTGGGAGTCCTTGGGTGTGATCTTCTTGATGTTGAGGTTGGGCTTCTACTTCTTGTTGAGGTTCTTCATTCACTTCCTCTTCCCTTGAATTGTCCTCAATTTCAAGATGATCAAACTCACCTACAAAATCATCAAGAACACAACATTTCCCAAGATCAAGCTTACTAGATTCATCAAAGACAACATTCATAGGCTCTTTAACTACTAGGGATTTTTTTATTAAAGACTTTATAAGCTTTTCTAGTGGTGGAATAGCCAAGAAATATGCCATCATCCATTTTGGATGCAAATTTTCCAAGATTATCCTTGGTATTCAATATATAGCACTTACAACCAAACACTCTAAGATATGAAATTTTGGGTTTTCTTCCATTCCATAACTCATAAGATGTTTTATTTAAAATTAGTCTTTTGAAAACACGATTTGCAATATAACAAGAAGTGTTAACGGCTTCCGCTTAAAAGTATGTAAGAAGACTATACTCATTGAGCATTGTTCTAGCTATTTCCACTAATGTTCTATTTTTTCTCTCTACAACACCATTTTGTTGTGGTGTTCTAGGAGATGAAAAGTTGTGTGAAATACCTAATTCAGTGCAAAAATTTTCAAAAGATTAATTTTCAAATTCTTTTCCATGATCACCTTCTAATTTTTGAAATCAAATATCCTTTTTCATTTTGAACTTTCTTTGCAAAACTTTTAGATGCATCAAAAGCATCACTCTTATGAGTTAAGAAACTTACCCAAGTAAATCTAGAGTTATCATCCACAAGTACATATGCATATAGATTTCCACTCAAACTAGCAACTCTACTAGGTCCAAATAAGTCCATGTGAATGAGTTGTAGAGATTTAGAAGTTCTTACAATATTTTTTAACTTGAAGGAAGATTTGTGTTGTTTCCCCATTTGACATGGTCCACATGTTTTGTCCTTTGAGAATTTGATCCTTGGTAGCCCATCAACTAGCTCATCTTTACTTAGACTATGAATTAACTCCATGCTTGCATGGCCAAGCCTTCTATGCCAAAGCCAAGATTTATTGCTAATAAACACAAGACACTTGAAATTGTGGTTAGCTAAATTGTATAAGTTAATTATATAGGTATTGCCATTTCTTTCTCCTTTGAATATCACTTTGTCATCTACCAAGGTAGTGACCAGACATTCTTTGGAATCAAAGATGACTCTATTACCTTTGTCACATAATTGATTTACACTTAATAAATTATGCTTTAAACCATTAACTAAGTAAACATCCTCAATGAGGGAACAACCTTCCTTACCAATAGATCTAATGCCAATAACCTTACCCTTGGCATTGTTTCCAAATGTGACATTTCCTCCTTTCTTTTTCTTCAATGAAATGAAGAGACTAGCATCTCCGATCATATGCCTTGAACATCCACTATCCATATGCCATTCACTTTGATTTGAGGTGGACTTAAGGCATACCTACAAGAAATGTCAAATTATCTTTTCTTAGGTACCCAAATATATTTGGGTCCTTGGAGGTTAGCTTTGGAAGGATCCTCAAGTTTTAATTGAGCCTTCCTAATGTAGCAAAATATATTAATATGGCCTTCCTTTATACAATAGTGGTATTTTAGCTTTGACTTGTAAGCCTTTTTATGCTTAGCCATATTGTTATGAAACTTAGGCCTCTTTGCAACATTCTTATGATGCACACAAGAGCATGAATGATATTGTGGTTGTGTGTGTTTTTGATCATATTTATTGTTATATTTGAATGCATGATTGACTTTTTAAGGCTTAACTCTTGAGTCATGTGAAACCTTTCTCAAACCTCTTGGGATTTGAAGGTTTTGTGTGAGTGTTTACCTCCTTATGTACAACCTCTATGCTAGAAGTTTGAGGTGTAGAGGCTTTAACAAACAAGGGAGGTGAAGATGTAGAAGTAGATGAATTATTGAAGCCAAGACCATATTTTACTGGGGGTGGTCTTTGAGATACAATGAGTGTATCCAAAGCTTCCTTTCCCTTATGAAATTTTGAAATTGAAGTTCTCAATTCCTCAACTTCTAACTTTAAAGAATTATTTTCTTTGTATAAGGATTCAAAAGAGGAAGTTTTAGAAGATATCTCATCCAAAGAGCTTTTAAGAGTTGCATTTGATGTTTTTAAGCTCAAAACAAGTTTTTCCAAACTTTTAAAATCTTCCTCAAGTTTTGAATACTTTTCTTTGTAAAACTTCATTTTTGAAAAGTATTTTTCACATTTTAAAACTATGGCTTCTAAAATTTCATCATTATCTACATCATCATCATTACTATCATTTGAATCATCACAAGAAGAAGATGTAGAGCATTGCCAATTCATCATCTTCTTTTTCACTCTTATCCAAGTCACTTTGACTTTCTTCATCATGTTGATCTTTGGAGCATTTGAGAGCAAGAGCTTTCTTCTTCTCAACTTGAACCTCTTCCTTCTCCATAGTCATCTCATGAGTGAGAAGCTTCCCAATAAGAACATCGGTTGGAAGCTTCTCAAGATCATGAGCTTCTTCAATTAATGAAACTTTGGATTCAAAGTTCTTTTTTGGAAGTGCTTTAAGGATCTTGTTGTTGATGTCTTCCAAGGAGTAACTCTTTCCAAACTTTCTCAAGCTAGTGACTATGCCGAGCAACCGATTAGTCATATCGGTTACATTTTCACTTGGCTTCATCTTGAAGAGTTCATATTCATGAACTAGCTTTTAGATTTTCTTATATTTGACTTGCTTGGATCCCTCATGGTAGTTCTCCAATATGTTTCAAATGCTAAAAACACTTGTGCATTGTTGAACTCTTCCACATTCTTCTCTTGAGAGTGCACTAAGAAGAATTGCCATTGCTCTTTTGTTTTTTACCATTGGCTCTTCTTTGAGCCTCCACCCATTCCTTTCTTGGAATAAACCCTTCAACACCTTCAAATACCTTTGATGGAGGTTTCCATTCTTCAAGCACATTATCCCATAGATCCAATTTGTCACTATTGAGATAGATTTCCATTATATGCTTCCAATAAGCATAATCAGTGCCATCAAAGTGAGGCTTGAGGTGATTGATCCTTTTGTTTGCCACTAAGATTTTTTCTCACGCAATTAAGCTAGAAGAAATGAGACCTTTGCTCTGATACCACTTGTTGCCCAATAGGAACCAAGAATGAGGGGTTGAATTGGTGGGTAATTAAAATTTATGAAATCAACAGGAGAGAAAAATATAATAGACACAAGAGATTTATAGTGGTTTGGATTATAACCAATCCTACATCCACTCCCCAATCACCAATTGGGTATTTCACTATAAATGAAGTTTTAACAAGTTCACTCCCAACTTAGTGTTTAAGCTCACACCAAACTTTACAAGTGTTTTCAATAGGCTTACACTCACAACCTCACAAGTGTTTTCACTTAGGCTAACACTCAAACCCAATAAAAGTTTTACAAGGATCACTCTCCCAACCTAACTAGTGTTTGAAAGGCTAACACTCAACCCTTGAGCAATGAATGCTCTTACAACAAATACACAAGGTGTTTAAGAGAAAATGAAAGTTTGAGAATTAAATTTGTAAGAGTTTTATTGCTAGAGAGGTTGTTGGATGTCTTGAAGGCTCTTAATGGGGGGTATTTATAGTTTCCCTCCATAAAAGAGCTAGTACAAATGTTATGGAGCAAATCTCTCTACAATAGCTATAAAATCTGCATTAAATGCTCTGTCAGATGAAAGTCGCGGTCGCTAAAGCTTTCTTGTGGTCGCGATATGAATATAGCTCTCGCTCCATGAATTTTGCGGTCACAATATTCAAATGGGTCTAACGGTTACTTCCACGTGGCAGAATCTTATTTGCTGCTGATGTTACCATTGTAATTCTTTCTCTGCTTATGAATATCGCATTCGCTACAGGCTTGTTGCGGTCGCCATATCCTTATCTCGCTTTAAATTGCGGTCGTGACACTGATCGTGAACCTTACTGTCTAAATTGTGGATTTTGGGCTAAAGCTGAATTACGGTTGCGATATCTTGATAGCGGTCGCGAAACATTATTTGCGAGCGCAATTTACTTGTTGCAGGTGCAAATTAGGAGTTATGCACAGTACTTAGAAATTTTTCTAAGTTCTTCAATACCAAGCTTTTTTCTAGTTAATTTATCTGTAAAAAAAAAAACTCAATTGAAATGTTAAAACTATTCAATTTGATTGTCAAGATCAAAATAGAAATTGACTAAATTGTAAAACCAATTTAGGTCAACAAAACTCTTATAATTGAATCATTGTTATCTTTGTTACAAGTTCCATGATATCTCTATTGAGATTTATTGATTTATTGAAATCACTTTATATGGGAATCATGTGATACTTAATTTGATATGCTATTTGAATATTGATATGAGAAATTTCGAGTCTTAAAGCAAAAATCCCCGACTGATGTTGGTAATACATCAAACTGTGTGCACACGGAAAAACCTGCGGATGGGGTACATTCATCCGAGCCCTAGCTGGAAGGGTTATGGTCCTAGCCGTGAGACCTGGCCCATCTTGCGCTGTTTCATGTGACATATGGGAACATGCATAACTGAGCCTCTGTTCCAAAATTTATATGTGATTATGAGACATGTGGGGAGCACACCGCTCCTAACCAGTCAATTTTTGCTAAATCATATATTAATCCATGTCTTCAAATATGTTATATATTATTGTATATTCATTGTCTCATATGTTCACGTGTTCCTTACTTCATATATTTCTTGTTCTTTATTTCATTTGTTCATTTATACATGACAAATTGTATATGGTCTCTTCTTGTTCATATAAAAAATCTACTACTTCCATTTGTTTCAAGTATATGTATAAGCTTAAAACGTTATTGTAGCTATCGTTGAATACCAAACTGCACAGTTTATGGCAGTATATTCTTTACTCATTGGGTTTTATACTCACCCCATTCCCCTAATTTTTATAGGAAGACAATAAAGTAGCGAGGAGATTCACTTGAGAGTAGTGCAACAAAGTAAACTTCTTTTTGAAGCTCAAAGATGCTGACTATCCATAATAGTAAAGATGATTAATGACTTAGCAAAATTCAGCGGTAGTAAACAACAAAGAAGGAGATTTAAGAAACTATGGAAAATGATGTCTATCGATTCTTGAAGCTCTAAGGTAGTTTAATAGGTTTTTCCTTGTTCGTACATTAAATAATACTATATATGAAATTGAGCACATAAAAAAATTATTTCTTATAAAAGTTTTAAAGTATTAAAATCAAATTGAATTGAAGTATTAGGAAATATTAAATATTAAATCAAATTTATAGTAAAATTGAATTTCGTTGGTCTTATTTTTCTTTTTCAAATGGAATATTGCTCATCCATACTAATTAATGATACTTAAGAATATTGGTATCTCTGATGATTTAATGTTTGTGATTTCATATGGGATTTGAATATTGGAAATTGAAACATAACCTAAACCTATAAAATCATGAACCTAACTCATCAATAATGTTTCTCAAACTATTTCGCACACATAATTCTAAATTTCTTTGTATATTAAAAATTTTAAATGTGAAGAGACATTAGGGATTGACGTCTTCACAAATTACACTACAATATAAACTAGTAAGAGATGAAAAATGGTCACTGTTGATCTACGGTGAAATGGCACCATGTGAAATAGATTTTGGATTCAATACAAAAACAAAGGGTCGGAGGCTACAATTGAGACAAATATAGCGAGCATATTTTTCTATGATTTTGATTCTTATATGTCACGACCCGACTTACGAGCCGCGACGGTCCTAGGGCATGGGTAGGCGTAAGGCCACCAAAAACCCGTAGAACCCAATACTATACTAACCAATCATGCATATACGATTCCCAGACCAGAACCCCAAACACATATAACTACCACAATCCAAATCATCCATTCAACAAAGGAACTCCATTAATACAATAAGGTAATATGTCACATATTACAATCCCAAATTGAATAAACAATGCTAAATTATCATATACAATTCAATATCACAATGACCATGAAACTCTAGACTTAACTCTTAGAGATACATATTCATTAGGATATAATCAAAATGACAAAATGAAAACATGGACCGAGTAACCCCCAAGCGAGGAGATGAAGCTTGAGTTTTACCTCGTCTCAACCTCTATAGCACCTGAAAAGATAAACTACTATGGGGTGAGATATAAATCTCAGTGAATACATAATAGTTCAATATGATATATCGGCTAGGTACAATAGAGAATATGCAATTAGAATAGCTTCAAGGCTTTTTAGGCAATATAAGCAACGTGATAATCAAAGATATCTCAATGAGATTCATTCATGAAAGAGATGAATAAATCCAATGCATAAGCAATTTATCACAATTCATTTTATTTTAGCTTAGCAGAAATCAATATATTCGTGAATGGTATGTTCTCATTCACATATAGATCGAGTGTCGGCTATAAGCTTCACACACTCATCACATCAATTCAAGCAGAAAACTGATCAGGTTCTCCGGCTAAGACCCCCTTTCTAGCTAGGGCGGATACACTATCCCTATCCGTCGGGCATTCTTTACCATGTGCACATGACTGATGTATACCCCACATCAGATGGAGATTTCTTCTTAAGGTATCATATAACATTTCACAATGGATAGCAATAAGAATTCAATAATAATGGTACTCATGAATGAGTAAGGGTTTCAATGTGCTATCATCATATTATTAAACAATAGACCAAAGGTCTCACTAGATAGTTGAATATATCGGGTT
>CATKHJ010059112.1:0-13775 GCA_949750685.1 Vernicia montana
CTCTTCCAAGAAATGAGAGAATCACCGAAAAAGATACAGAAACCAGTAACAGACTTGTGATTTGTGGGATCATTATCATGATCAGCATCAGAGTATGCACGCAGCTCCAAGGAAGAGGTGGATGGAAGTAAAAGACTCTAATAGACTATATCTCGAAGATACCGCAAAATACAAAGAACAGTTGCCCAATGAACTGTAGTGAGAGAAGCAACAAACTGACTAACAACATGAACAACATATGCAATATCTGGACGAGTAATAGTGAGATATACCAAACTTCCAACAACAGTACGGTATAAAACAGGATCTGATAAAGGTAAACCATCAGAAGGAGAATACTTTGCGTTTACCTCAATGGGAGTATCTACAGTCTTATTATCAATAAGTCTAGCCCCCTCAAAAATATCTGTAACATATTTTGACTGAGAAATAAGATAACCTCTGGGTGAGTGGGCTACCTCAATACCTAAGAAATATCGTAGAGAACCCAAATTCTTCATTTCAAACTGTCTAGCTAACTCTGTCTTCAAAACTGAAATACCGTCAATATCATCACCAGTAATAATCATGTCATCAACATATTAAGACAAAATGATACAACCTGTATCAGTGCACTTAATAAAAAGAGCAGAATCATGACTACTAGAAGCAAATCCAAAAGAATATATCACAACAAAAAAATTCTCAAACCAAGCACGAGGTGCTTGTTTGAGACCATATAACACTTTCTTAAGCTTGCAAACATACCCATAATCATGTGAAACACCAGAAGGGGGCACCATATTGTGAGGCCTCGCCCGAGCACCGGTCCGATCCGCTAGAGGGGGTAGAAATGCTCATTCGGGTTTAGTCTTACGATGGAACCCTCGGGTTCGGATTAGTTGATCTTTGAAAAACATTTTGGGAGTCGCCACCTTAATTTTATTTTATTTGGAAAATTTTAAGGGAAAACCCAATTTTGACTCCAATTATTGTCCAATAAAAAAGTGCACCAGTCCTTTAAATCGATTCTAGTTTCGGTTCTTCGATTCGGGATAGTTCGGAATGGTTCGATACGGTTTTCGGTATGGATAACTACTAATCTCCAGAACTGTACCAAAAAAAAATCGGGACGGTTCGGTTCAGAGAAAGTCAAACGGTCAACGAATATTTTTCGGTTCTAGATATTTTCGGTTCGGATTTTTGGTATCTCCGAATCTCGTGCTTAGCCTTAGTTTCAATGGATTTTAGGTATATTAAATTTAATGAATGTAAGCCTAAAAGGTAATAAAAATAAATTATTTAAAAAATGATTAAGGACTTGTTTGGTGTAATCGAATTTTATAAAATTTTTGGAATTCAGTTATAAATTCACATTTTATACTTGGTATAAATGAATTTTTTTTTTATAATCCTATATTTTCAATTCTATATAATTAAGGAATTAAATCCCATAAAAATTTATAGAGTTATAAATGAATTTTAAATTTAATAAGAGTATAAATTTTAAAGCTAATGAATTTTAAGTATATATTAGTTGAACTAGCTATTTGAAATGAATTTTATAGTTAATATAAACATAAAAATTAATTTATAAATGAATTTTTTTAATGAAATTTATTTGTAAATAAATTGAATTCCATATAAATTTAACTAGAACTATCTAAATATTTAATTTGAGGTATGATTACCAAAAATGTGTATTCAGCTTGATGGAATGTATCATAAAATCAATTGAGCTACAAAATTTTTATACTTTTTCATTTTTGATGTACTAAATGAGAGTAACTTAAAATCTTCATAATTTTAGGCAATAATTATAAATTTATAATTATGTGTGATAATATATTGTTACGACCCGATTTTCGAGCCGCGACGATTTTAGTGCATGAGTAAACTTAAGGCCACCAAAAACTCGTAGGAACCTTACCAATCAATCATCTATAACGATATCATACAATCTAAACACATATAATCTCCCAAGATCTAAACCTGACAACCATGCTAATCCATACTCAACAATAACATTCTTGATTCATATATTCATCAATAGTCATATCTTAGTTCATCTTACATATCATATCATTCATATGTCATTACCTTAAAGGCCAAATGAATACCATTCATTACATTTACCATGAAGCATCTAAATGTTTAAATCATCATTTTTACAAATCATAAATATACGGCATAGAGCATTACATTAATTACCAAAGTTTCCAAGAACTGGAGAAGAAGAACACCTTGGAAACTTAACCAATAAACTATAGCTTACCTGAAAAATGGAATCACTAATGAAATAAAGCAGTGAGTAATGATTATACTACCATACTTGTAAGGCTTGGTGATTCAAGGATGGCTCACAAGAAGGAGTTCATGATTCATACAATAACAATGGTTCATGGGTTTCATTCATCATGTACATGTCATACTTTAGTAGAAATAACAATAACTTGAATAGAGGTTCATAAGTCTTAACGTTCCCTATGAGAATGAGTATATGCCATAAGACGTTACCGAGAACTGAGACATAGAACATATTCAATCATGAACATTAGAGGTATAGGCTCTTCTTAACGGAGCATACCCTCATCTCTGTGCAAGATTGATTAGATCTCAGGGCTAGGACACCATAGCCCTTCCTAGCTAGAACTTTGATACTTTACTCTATCCAACAGAGTACATTATGTACAATGCATGATGTATTGCCCCACATCAGAGTTGGGGTTTTTTGCTTTAGGGTCATGGTCATGGAATTTATACAATAAGATATCATGGATTATAGGTCATAATCATACATGGATTCTTAAGTGATTCATATCATGGTCATACAATAATTATGGTATTGATTCATTCATGGTTCATGGTTACAATGAACTTGATATCACAATAAGGATATTTAACAACAATCAATAAATATTTGGTAGTTCATGAAAAATTAGGTATTGATGCCCCATGGTTCAAAACACAATCATAATAGTATAATTATCACTCACTTTAACAATGTAATATCCAAAATAACTTGCAATCAACCTCTATAGCAAGCAAATGTGGTGGTCACATCCTCCATCATCATCATCTCTTCTATCTTTAGGAGGAACTACATATACCCAACCATAGAAATAACAATTTATCATATAATCTATGAACTTGACTCTATCAATCATACTAATACATCTTAATCTTTCCATAACCTTCATCTATTAGAAGACATTAAAAGGAAATGGAGGAAAACAAATAAACCCTAACTAACCTTGACTTAAATGTTTGATCAATAAAGAGAGGAATTGGTTTTCTTAACCCTTAGATCCTTTTAAATATGCAATAAATGATCTTCCTTGATCATTAATGAAGTTAGATTGAGAGAAATTTAAGAGAATATGAGTTTAGGAACTCTGAAAAATCATATAGAAATGAAATTGGAGTTTTTAATTTTTTTAATAGAGCTGTTTTTCGTTTTTATCTCCGACGAGAGTCGTGGTCGCGATTCGTCAATCGCCTTCGCAATATCAAGTAGCGGTAGCGAGGAGTCACTATTCACGTGACTGTTCATGTTGGTGTTGCGGTCGCCATCTCTCTGTTGTGGTCGCGATTCTCATTAAACTAATTTGCCAAAATCAGACATAAGAGTTCGCGGTGACGGTCATGTCCAAGGTTGCGCTCGCGATGAGCTTATCGTGGTCGCGACTTCCATATGGTGCCCGCGAATCTTGCTCTGCCACTCTATTACATGCATTTCCAATTTCTAAGTCAAATACTTAACTCCAATCAATATAATTCATCATTACACATACTATAACATTTGTAATTCATTTATATAGTTATATAGAAGTTCATACATGCATATTCGAGGTATTATATATATATATATATATATATATATATATATATATATATATATAAAGCACAACTCACAAAGGAACTATAACCTTCAATTGATTTTAATAAGTGTAATTACATAAAAACCCTTCATTATAGTGATATAAGATTTTAATCACAATGGTTACTTTGATTTTTTTTTTCTTTTCCAATTAGTGGTATTTTTTGTAATTTCTTAGAAAAATTTGGTTGTTTTGTTATTAGGCATATATGTAATTACATAAAGGCCCTTCATTGTAAGTTGTGAGGTTTTAGTCATAAATAGACATGTTCATGGGCTGGAGTACTAGCTCGGCTCATCCAAGCCCGTCCTAAAATTATAGGGTCTGGACAAAGAATATGTCATGTAAACTCAGCCAGGTTAGAGCCCGGTTAAAACCTAATATTTTAGCTGGTGGACCTGATTATATATTATGAAGTTCGGGCTCGGCCCGACCTTTATAATATATATAATAAAATATATTTTTTTTGAGGTGTGGGGGTTCAAACCTGTATCATACTTTTACTATCAAGTCACACCACTTTTTATGTCATTATTTCTATATATTATATATATACATTATTACAATTTTATTTTTTTAGGCTAAAATTTGTTAGTTTTTAAGTTAAATTGGAAAATTTTGTTAGTTTTTAAGCTATTTAGAAAAGTAAAAACTGGAATTCTTAAAAAATATATATATATAAGTCGGATCGGGTTAGGCCAGACTTTAACGGACTTCTCTAAAAAGGATGTGTTCGGGCTTGAGCAGCCTAAAATAAAATTAATCTCAGGCTAGGCTGGGCTTGGAATTGAGTAAAAACTTGCAAGCTCGATTAAGCCTGGCCCATGAACATTTCTAATCACAAGGGTTACCTTGATCTTTTTGCTTTTCCAATTAGTGGCATTTTTTGTAATTTCTTAGAAAAGTTGAGTTGTTTTTTTTGTTTTTTTTTTTAAGCATATGTGTAATTACATAAAAGCTAAGTTGTTTTTTTTTTTATTATTTAGGCATGTGCGTAATTACATAAAAGCCCTTCATTGTAGGTTATGAGGCTTTAATTACAATGGTTGCTTTGGTCTTTTTGCTTTTCTAGTTAGTGACATTTTCTATAAATTTTTTTTTTTTTTTTTTTTTTTTTTTTTTTTTTGTAAACAACATCATTTTGCTACTAAGTTAAAACAACTAATAAACGAAGCTTGAATTGTAAAATGGTTAAACCAACTAATAAATAAAGTTACAGAGTTAACAACTTCGCTTTGCTTTTCCAACGTTGTCACTTTGTTTTTTAGAGCTGTATAAAACAACTAATATTTGTTTTTTAGAACTATAAAAAACAACTAATATTTGTTTTTTAGGTGCCCTTATATGCAACGACACCTCGTTTTG
Source organism: Vernicia montana (assembly GCA_949750685.1). Classification (NCBI taxonomy): domain Eukaryota; kingdom Viridiplantae; phylum Streptophyta; class Magnoliopsida; order Malpighiales; family Euphorbiaceae; genus Vernicia; species Vernicia montana. The sequence goes on from CATKHJ010059112.1 coordinate 5,226, forward strand.
ACATATTTCTTTGAGCTTTTTCATTTTTGTTTTCCATCCAGTTATGGCAGAGATTGAACAAAAAAAAAAAAAGATTAAAAAATGTTAAAAATTAAAATATCTAAAATTATCATAACCGAAAATGATAATTAAATCATTTGAATTAAAAAAAAAAAAAAAAAACAATGAAGCTAGGGTGTGTATACTTTAGCTTCAAACGCGTGGCAAGTTTACACACTTCAAATGGTATAAATACAATTAATTTAATAAATTTGTGTTAATATTTATTTTTTCAAAAACAAAATCTCAAAATTAATTGTATTTTTACCAAAACTCAAAATGGGGCTCGTAGAAAATCCACGGTCTCAAAATGGACACCAAAAAAAAGTCCACATGCCTCAAGATGAGACGCATAGACATTTTATTATATTTTGTCAAAATTATTCTCCAATTTTTTGTTAAAACCAAGAAAAAAATACAATAAACTTCAAAACCTCTGCAAGCAGCACTCTATAATTCTAAATAAATGTTGATTATCATCGAATAACCGAATTTAAATACTACTTATATATTTTTTTAAATTTATTATTAGATAATCAAATCTAAATATTACTCATAAATTTTTTAAAATTTATTATCTTTACATATTTTTGCAAAATTTATTATTTTTTATAACTAGAGAATTGTAAGCTAATAATAATTAAAATCCGAAAGTTATTTTGAGAAGATTAATTTAGCAATGAAGTTATGAGAAATTATTAAGTAGGACACCTATTCACATAAAAGTGAATTCATATATAATTGAAATGAAAACATATCCATATAAATTTACTTTTTATATAAGTAAGAGAAATATATTTACGTACTACCTAATAATTTCTCTAAAGGAATTGGTCATCTTCATGGAAACTTTAATTATATATGGCAGTGCTGTGGTCAGTTTCTTTTACACAAGTCAAATTTACTTTGTAGTTGGTGGATGCTGGCAGCTAAGTAAATAATTTCTTTTTGCTTTTTCAGTGGATGGAATTAATTTATGTGTTAATCTATGCGAGCTATTTTATATGGTAAAAAGATTTTTTACTCTAAATAAATTTAAAAATAAATTATGTTGAATTTATATATTTAAAAATTATCAATCACATATCAATTTTAAAAGATAATTTACAATAAATAATATGGAAAGTAAATTCACTTATTATTAAGGATTTGGTTTGGTTGTTAGTGGTTGACAATTAGCGCTTAGAAAGATTAAGGGAGCGTATGGTGCAATTCATAGTTAATTTATACTCAATAATTGAGTCAAATCCGTTTGATATAAAAAATAAATAAATAAATAATTGTTAGTTGTTGAGAGCTCAAATAACATTTGATTTAAAAAGCTCTATTTTGGTAATTGTTTTAAATTTACATCATTTTACTCCTATAACAAATTATTACTAATAAAATATTTTTCAAATTATTTTTTATATAACTATAATAATAATAAATAATTATTAAAATATTATAATAAAAAATAACATATTCATGTTTAAACAAAAAAAATATAATTATATAAACAAATAATTATTTATAATTTTTCAATTATTAATTCATTATTCTTACAATTTATATCACACATTAAAAAATAAAAATAACTAAAATATATAATAATATATTAAAAATAAATCATATCATTAATCGTCATTTAACATTTAAACAACAACAATTAGCAAAATTTTCCAAACGATTATATTTTTCAATTATTAGCTACTAGTTACGAGTAACAGCTAAACCAAACAAGGGTGTTTGACAAAACTAAATTATCATATTAAAAAATAATATTTAAATAAAAAATAATATTAATATTGATCTTTAATGGCCATTAAACATATTAACAACAACAACAACTAATACTAATTTTACCAAACATTTAACAATAATTAGCTATCAGATAACAATTACTCGTTATCAGCTAACAACTACCAACTAACAGCTTCCAGCAACAACTGTTACAAACAACTAAATCAAACGGGGCTTAAAGTAACTAAATGCTTATTATTTCTGATATAGAATCATGATATAAATACTTTATATATTTTAATCCCATTTTAAGCCCAAGAATAAGAGAACTCCACAAGAAAACATGACTCACTCACTATGGTAAAGTTCCTTAATCTTTAATTTCATGCATTTTCTAGAATTCTCTCCAGAAAACTACTTAATCATGGAAGTAAGCTCGCAAAACATCTCCAATACCCACTTTAATGATCTTTTACTTATTTTGAAAGTTTTTGTTAATTGAGCTCAATTGAGGAATTCTCCGTACTCATTAATTTCAAATATTAACCCTATGTTTGGAAAAAAGGAGTAAATTACACTGATCGTCCTTCAACTATTAATTAATGCACATTATCGTTCATAAATTAAATTTTGTAATGAAAATATCACTATAGTTGTACTAACCATTTCATAAAAGTTTTTCAGCTCAAATTCCGTTAATTCCTTTAACGGAAAGCTGATGTGGAGGCCACATAAATATTTTTTAAACCCAAAAATGCCACATCAGACACCTAAATTCATTTTATCTCTCTTCTCACGTGCCATGCTGCCCTCTCTTTCTCCCACTTTCTCTCTCTCTCTCACAACATAACACAACACAACACAAACATAAAAAATAAATAAATAAATAAATCAAAACAGAAAGAAAAAAAAAATAAATCTCTCAAGAAAATCAAAGAAATTTCCTACAGACCCATCCTATGTTCTTCAGCATCATCCACCTGTGTTATTTTATTACTCTTTTCTTCCCTCACAATCACAAGCCGATGAGATTCCACAATGTCATTTTCTTCAAAATGAGCAAAAACAGACTTAGCACTAGCAAATTTCTTCATTTTTGTTTTTGACAAGTTTTGTGGGTACTTCACCAGCAGTTGGCTTTGTGTCCGATTTGGACCTGCTCACTTTATTCTTGCTCATATAGTGCGAAAGTTTATAGATTTAAGCCATATCCTATGCTCCTATAGTACCAGAAACCATATCACAAACCAAATTCAATTCAATAAGAATGGAGAATTATCAGCTAAAATTGCTCACCACATTAACCTTCAAAGGCCCATCTAATCTAAAAGTCTCAAAACCTTTTCCATAGTAAGCTCCAATAGCCTAATAGACAAACAAAATCAAACCCACAAGAGTTCATATCACAAAGAAAGAAACTTTAACAGAAATGCAATTTTAAAAAATACCCACAAAAAATCACCTCTTAAATGAAAAGCTTGTTGGGTGTGATTGGAAACCCATAAACAGAGCTGCCATTTTCATCAAACCCATAAGAGTTCCTTATCAACCTTTAATTTCTGATGAATAATAAAAAAAAAAAAAAACAAAACAAAAAATTACAAATTAGCAAGAAAATACACAAAACAATAATAATAAATTTCAAAAAAAAAAAAAAAGAAATACCGATTAAAAGGAATACTGATAATCTGAGCTTAAAAGGGTAGAGAGTGAGAAAGACAATAAGAAAGAGTAGAAGGTCATAGTATCAAAAAAGAAGAGCTTCTAAAATTGCTGCAACTACATTCCATCAAATCTTCTTATTGAGAAATTGAAATTAAATTCGGATAAAACCAGAGAGACTCGTGTGTATAGTAGAAAGCTTTAATAGTGTGAAAGTTTATAGATTTAAGTCTTTAAAGAACAGAAGGAGATCTAGGTAATTGTTTATTTTGGGAATCAGTAATAGGTGTGGGTTGTTGTGGTGATGAGTGGTTGGAGGCAGAGGAAAAGACTAGAGAAGAGAGAAACAATGAGAGAGATAGAGAGAGAAGAGAGTGAGCGCGTATAAGAGAGAGGAAAAAAAATTTGATTTGATATTATTAAAGTATAAAAAAGGGCTTAGGTGTCAACACATTAGCATTCTGTTAATGAATTTAACGAAATTTGGGTTGAAAGTCTTTTATGAAAGGGTTAGTATAATGTTAGTGATATTTTTGCTACAAAATTTAATATAGGAACAATAATGTGTATTAGTCAATAGTTGAAGGATAATAAGTGTAATTTATCTGAAAAAGAAGGGAAATAAGAAAGAAAGGAAAATAAGAGAGGAAAATAACTTTTCATATTTGGAAAGATAGGAAAATAAAGAAAAAAAATGAAAATAAACTTTATTTTTTATTCTATATTTTCTCTTCATTTTAAAAGGAAAATAAAAATAAAAAATAAAAAAAATGGTGGAAAATAAAATTTATTTTCCTTCTTTTATTTTTTATCTATCTAAATAACAGGGAGGAAAATAAAATTTATTTTTTTTTATTTTCTTTCCTTTAAAAAAATTCTCAAACATAGAGTAAATTTATTAAATATCTTAAATTAATTTTTAATCATTTAAATGTTAAATGTTGATTTTCTACGGTTGATCTAAATTACTGGATTAATTGGCAAAAAAATTTAAATGAGCAAAAGGACAAGAAAAAAAATTCCAAAATTGAAAGGGGCAAAACTATAAATTAGCCACAGAGAATCAATCATACTGATATGAATAAAGAAGAATGACAAGACCCCTGAGTCACCACTTGTATAGCATGGTGAGCATACACGTGTCCCAATAAAAAATAGAAAGGGTGAAGAAGTGGAGAGTGAGTAAGTGACTCATCAATTGTTTAGTGTCTGCTTCTGGCTCTGAGGCTCTCTGTGCTGACACTACCAGCCAAACCTCTCCTTCAACTTTTGCTTTACAACGAGTGCCATGCCAGCTAAAAGCCAACCAAACCCACCCTTCTCTAAAAGGGCATTATCCATTCCTCAACTGCCCCTGATCTCTAATGGGTCACTCAACATAAACAATTGAAAGCTGCCTCTCATTCATTGCAACATTTTCTGTTCTATTATTCACTTCTTGGCTTCTTGCCTTGTATACAGGCCTGTTAAAATGTGTTAATAGATCGTATTTGTGTCGAATTGATTTATTCATGTGATACGATTAGTGTTAATACGAATATAAACATGATCCATTTATTAATCGTATTACTTTAATACGATACGAAAATTAATGCAAAAAAAAAAAGACACGAAAATTAAACGGGTTACACAAATACGACACGTGTAACCCGTTTATTTAATTGGATCATTTATGGATTGTGAACCCGACACAACCCATTTAACCTGTATGATATTTATAATCTGAAAAATGTAATATATTTGTTACATAAATTAACTGTAATATTATCCATAAATCAAATCATGATTAAAATTATAAATTCATTAAAAATTTCATATTTTATATGTTCTTTAAACATTCAAGTAAACACTATCAAACAAACTTAAATAAGATTTTATTTATCTTTAATTTTTTTGTCATTTTATTTTTTTATTCATTTTATTTGTCTCTTCCAATGTAATATAAATGATTATTTTAACTCTTAATATTACTAAAAAATATGCAAGTTATAAATGGGTTGGGTTAGGTTGACACGACCCAATACGACACGTGAAATTAAACGGATTGTAACGGGTTAACGGATCAACCCGTTACAAGACTCGTTTAAGTGGTGTCATAAACGGATCAATCTGTTTACCGATACAGACCTGCTAAATCTCAACCCTAACACAAAAAATTTCGTGTCTAGCAAATCGAGTTAGTGTGTCATAACCTTTTTTGACACCCCAATATTATATCTAGTCTTCGTTCTAGCCCTGTTAACTAGGTTTGTTTAACTCAAATTCAATTTGATAATAATTTAAATTGGGATCAAATTCAGTGATTGAGTGATCTAGAAAATTTGGCTTCGAATTAGGTTGAGAATAATTCGAATTTAATCCCTTTCTAAATATATATTTTTTCTTTCTAAAACATAGTTTGACTTAGTGAATTTTGGTTAAAATCTGATTATGTATTTTGAATTTTATAATTCTCTCAAATCTAATATCATCGGAACCTGAATTTAAGTTTTGATTTTATTTTCCAAATTGAACCCAACAAGTTATATCTAAACTCAACTCGATTTGAATTCAATTGCACCACTACTCTAGACTAGGAAAATAATGATAATAATAGCATGTTGTTTATTCACAAAAAGAATTATTCTATTCGTTTCATATTATCTGTCGCTTTGAATAAAAGTATAAAATAATAATAATAATAATAATTGAATAATTCTAATTATAATAAAAAATACACTTTATGACTAATTTATTCTTTTATTAAAATACTCAAAGTATAACTCTATTAATTTTTTCCTCTATTAATAAAAAAGGCACTTTATGAAAAAAATGTTTATTGACTATTGGAAATATGTAGACAAATCTTGGAAAAGTAAATTATAATTAATTGAGATTATAATTAAATGCATAATAATTTAATAGAGATTAAAGGTAAAATTGGTAGAAAATAATTAATATTTTCTTGATTTTCTAAAGTGACAGATAATTTGGACAAAAAAATTTTGTCCAAAGCTACAAATAATGTGGAACAGAGGGGGAGTATTATTTTTTTTTGAAATTAAAAAAAAAACAAAAAACAAAAAAAAAAACAAAACAAAGGGAGTATTATTTAAGAATTATAAGTTATAATAAAACTTTAATCCCCACCGACAAAAAAAGATAAACAAGTTGAGTATAGAACACAATAGAGCCTTAACACTGATTCAATCATATATATATATATATATATATATATATATATATATATATATATATATATATATATATATATATATGTTTTATTAAAATTATATAAATTAATTTTAATAATCGATTTATTCATCAAGATAATTTATTTTATTGATCAAGTAATAATATTTAAAATTAATACTTAAAAAATAATTGTTAAATATACATATTAAATATAAGAAATATATTCTTAAATTCTTTTAAAAGATAAATTTAAATTTAATAAAAGTATGAATTAAATCAAGAGTATCTTTATCGATATTGAAAAAATAAATAAAAACAAAAAAATCAAAGTGAGTGAGGAGAGTAGAGATGGCAACGATGCAGATACAGAGCGAGTTTTTCATTATTTGTACTCGCCCTACCAACATTTTTTATATCTTCTCGTCATCAATCCCGTTTTGGGGTAAATAATAAAACGAGACGAATATCTGTGGGTATATTCATTTTTATTTTTATTAATTTATTTTCTTCTTTATATATATATATATATATATATATATATCGAGTCAAGTTTAAATTAGGTTATATAATTACCCGAACCTAACTCATATTTTAAATTTTAAATTCGCCGCTCTTTATTTAATAAATGGAACAGATATTAAGATCAAAACGAAATGGATTAAATTGGTAAACGTTTAAAGGTTTATATATATATATATATATATATATATATATATATATAACTTTACCTATAATAAAGGGTAAGAATGTGACAAAAGTGTTTCCCATGCTTTTTGCGTGTGCATGCACTGTGAAAATAAGGGCTAATAGCCCCACCCAACCCAACATCAACAACCTGCACTTGTCTCTGTCATCACTAATTCTAAGATCTCAATTTCTTTTGAAGACCCAAAAATAAATAAAATTTTGAGTTTTGCTTTATGGAAAACGGCCCACCACTGCCTTCTTTCTTCAATTTAACAATCCTTGTCCTACACGACTATCTCTCTACAATATATAACCCAACGCTTTTACATAAACTTCTTATTCCATTGATGTATTATAATCTTATTTATTACATTTTTTTTTAAATTATATTATATAAAATATTTTTCAATATAAAGATTTCACATTAGTTGAAATAATAAATTAATATAAAAATATTGTGATATATAGTATTACTCATCTCTTTATGTATATGTCATTAAGTGAAAGAATTTACGAATGAAGTTATTTTTTGTCTATAAGGAGTTAAGTTTGAATTTCAATTGAAATTATATATATATAGCATTGAAGGAAGAGAAATTCAAATTTTAATTTAAGTGTATATACATTTGCCAATAAATTATATTTTGGTGTGTAAAGTAATATTTATTTTAAAAACAAAAATAAAGAAAAAAAGTTCGGTTCGGTTCGGTTTATCGGTTTCACTTTTTTTTCTTTATTATATATATATATATATATATATATATATATATATATATATATATATATATATATATATATATATATATATATATTGTCACGACCCGATTCTTAGGCACGTGACCGGCACTAGGGAACGAGCAAGCTTAAGGCTTCCAGAACCCGTAGTCAGCCTGACATATCTTACTATGAAGAAATATACCACAATATCAAATATTCATATCTCTGGGTTATGGGCCCACCTGCTAACAGAACCTGTGGCAATATATAATATATAACAATCATTATAACTCATCAGGTTCCTGTTCAGCAGACTCTCTCAGTAGTCAGCAAATCAGCTTATCTCATAATGCTGACATCACACATAATTATATAATAATTTAAATACAAACAAAATCTACTGTAATTGCGGATATTCTAGAATTATTACACACATCATAAATGTACAAAATCCACTGCCGGAGGAGAAGGCAGGGAAACTCAACAACAACAGCTCATCCTGCAACCTGAAAAAAAAAGTAGTGAGACAGGAATGAGCGCCTCAGCTCA
>CATKHJ010059137.1:0-17420 GCA_949750685.1 Vernicia montana
TTTTAGCCGACACTCGATCTATATATAAATGAGAACAAGTTGTTCTCGAATTGCTTAATTTCTGCTAAAATAATATAAATGGAAGTAATTATACTCAATTGGTTGTTCTTGGATTCATTCATTCTTTCTTTCTTAAATGAATCCCATTGTGATAATTTTAATTGTTCTTGGATTCATTCATTTTATCTCATGTCAATGAATCCCATTGTTATAACATGATCATCTAATTGTTCATATCAATTGCAAAGCTTCGAACTACTTTATTCGCTTACCTTATATGGTATTTAGCCGGCATAACATATTGTCATCGTGTATTCACTGAGATTTTATATCTCACCCCATAGTTGTTTATTTTTTTTTCAGGTGCTATAGAGGTTGAGACGAGGTAAAACTAAAGCTTCATCTTCTCGCTTGGGGGTTACTCCGTCCATATTTTCTTTTGTCATTTTGATTTTTGTCACAATGAATATGTATCTCCAAGAGTTAAAGTCTAGAGTTCCATGGTTATTGTGATATTGTATATAATGGTTGAATTATGTAAATTCAATTGGGATTGTAATATATAGCATATTACTTTATCGTATTAATGGAATTCCTTTGTTGAATGGATGTGGATTGTTATAGTAATTGTGTTTGGGGTTCTGATCTGGGAATCGTATATGCATGATTGGTTATAGATTAGTATTGGGTTCTACGGGTTTTCGGTGGCCTTACGCCTATCCATGCCCTAGGACCGTCGCGGCTCGTTAGTCGGGTCGGGTCGTGACAACAGCATGATACTTGATGAATCTCCAAATCACTTAATACTGTTGATAGAGGATTCTTCGAAAGAGTAGAACCTGGTGTCAAAGAAAAAGCAAGAGCTCCCAGGGGCTGACCCCCGAGAGAGCCTCCCATGCCTAAGTCAGTAATGGTTTGAGAGAAAATGTAAAGAGAGAGTTCTTTAGACTTTTGTTTTTCATGCCTGTGAAGGTTGATCTTTAAGGTATTTAAAAGTTATGAGTCTTTATATAGATTGAGTATGTATTCCTAGAATGAGTCGTATTAGGATGGCAATTTGCATATTTCAGTTTCGGACTAGGAACCTGATTAATGATAACATTGATCCTGATATTCCAATATTGGACTTTTGGGTAGCTGGGCCCAGCCTATTATAACTTAATTCGATTCGGTATATTTTGTCTATTATCAATACTCATTATCTCTATAACCATAAGTATCACATACTGATTATAGAAAATAAACAAAGGTGATGGTCTCCCGAAATTAATGAAGTCCAGTCATTAATCCTATGACCATGAACATTTTAAAGCATTTGTTTGAAAGTGATCTGTCATACATATTCTCAACACTTGATAATAGATCCTCTTACAAAATACTTAAGGACTATATGTATTCAATATAATGGAACACTTTCATTTAAAGAAACATATATTTATATTGCCATTAAGAGATAAAGTTTCACATTTACATAAAATATACACAATTCTAGGTCATATAATCTAACAGTGGTGGCATCTATAGTGACATTGAAGCACATATATGAAATTGCGAAAGTGAAGCAATCTGATCCTTATTGTCAGTATATGTCTCTTGAATCTATTTCTAAATCTATTGCTGGGACTGCCAATAGTATGGGGATTAAGGTTGTTAAGGAATTGGATTAATTTGATAATGATTAAAGAGTTTTGTTTTCAATTCTGTATTAGATTTTATGATATTGTGCACTTTTCTGGTTACAAATCTTAAACCAGTTTATGCATAAATTTTTAGAGATTTTGTTAATTAATGAAAAAAATTCTATGAATTTAGGGGATTTGCTGCCCATCTGCTAAATAAAAGTATGAATTTTTCTATTTTTTATCCCATGCTTCACTTGATTTCTTCTCAATATGGAGTTCTCAAATTAGACCAGCAACCATTTGTACTAGAAAGCCTTTTCCATGACCGTCCAATCATTAATTAACTAGGTGTTGTTAATTAATTTGGTTACTAGATGTTGTTAATTAATTTGTATGATTTTGTATGAATGATTGTTGGGTGCCTTGCTGCATTTTAATTTGGAAGTATTAGAAATTTGTGTTATTTTCTTTATGAGTAGGATAAAAAATTTAAGAGTAAATGTAAGGCATTTTAGTATTTTCATAAGTATTTAACGATGAAAATGAATGAAAAAACTAAATTATTGACGGAATTAAAATGTAAAGATTAACAAGTTAGTTTATTAAAAATTAAGAATTAATTAGTTAATGAGATTAAATTTGAGTGATTAAATAGTAATTTAAAATATATATATATATACACACACACGAGGATTTGTCCTTTCAGCCTTATAAAATGTAAAGGGCAATCCCTAAAAACAGGATGGGTCTAATTTTTAGTTTTAGGTACAAGGTTCTGCGAGCAGTCATTGTTTGAACACGTCTCCGCAAAAAAAATATTTTTATTTTTGGGTCATCAAAAGAAAACTTTGTGTCCCTCACAAGTCGCAAACTCTGCTTTTGTCTGTCTTGCAGAAGCCAAGCCAATTGACCACCATTGCTATCAGTCCAACCACCCATTCTCGAGCTTATCTATCGATTCTGGCTTCCCTTTGATAACTTCGCTGCAAGCCCTAATTTTCGTGTTTGGCTGCCCGGAAATAGTAGGAAAATGGTTACCTAATTGATACGTTTGGTATAAGTTCCTCAATTTTCTCGGTAGCCAAACAGAGAATTTTTCTAATAGTTGAAGAAATGGCCTCTGCTTGTGCATATACTTTCTTAACTAAAATTTCTCCATCATTTTCAGTTCAGAGAGGATATCGACTGCGAATTCGTCAATTCCCTTGGATTTCTAGCATAATCTGCAACTATGAAAGCACTAAAATTGCTAATTTTGTGGCTGCAAAGCAAAGTAAAAGCAGAGTTCGTGAATTTAGTCTATTCAAATCGGTAGAATTGGACCAGTATATAACAAGTGATGATGAGGATGAAATGAGTGAAGGGTTTTTTGAGGCAATTGAGGAATTAGAGAGAATGACGAGAGAACCCTCTGATATTCTTGAGGAAATGAATGATAGGCTTTCGGCAAGAGAGTTACAACTAGTGCTGGTCTACTTCTCTCAAGAGGGGAGAGATTCTTGGTGTGCACTTGAAGTGTTTGAGTGGCTAAGAAAAGAAAATCGAGTTGATAAGGAGACCATGGAGCTGATGGTTTCGATTATGTGTAGTTGGGTAAAGAAGTTGATTGAAGGGGAACATGATACTGGGGATGTGGTTGACCTTCTAGTAGATATGGATTGTGTGGGGTTGAAGCCCAGCTTTAGTATGATTGAAAAGGTGATATCTTTATATTGGGAGATGGGTGAGAAAGAGAGAGCGGTTTCATTTGTTAAAGAGGTTTTGAGACGAGGGATTGCCTATTCAGAGGATGGAGGTCAGAAGGGAGGCCCTACAGGGTATCTTGCATGGAAGATGATGGTATGCTTTTATTTCTTGAGTTGTTTCAGTCATCTTTAGTTGGTTGGTTTCACTGTTTTTCTTCATGTTTAAGGCTGTATAATCTGTAAGATACAAAGATTTTCTGTCCCTTTATCACATTGCATTGCTAAAATAGACTTGTGGAACTTTCTTGGGTTTGTTTGTTGATTTTGCTATATTTAATGAGTGGAATTTCTTGTTGTCTTCTTACTAATTTTATGTAAACTTTCTGGAATAAACGTGATGTTTACTCTTTAATCATTTGAAACCGTTTTCCGAATTGTTTTCCTTCATAGTGTTGCATCATATTTCCCATTTCATGGTCTGTTGTGTTAAAATAGGTGCCTATTCTATGATCTATGTTGATTTTGTGTGTATATTATGAACTTGATAGTTAAATCACAAAGCATTGAATTTGTAGAACGCCTCCTGCATATGCTGCTACTGTTTACCCAACATATATATATATTTTTTCTGCTGATTGTTGAATACAAATATTCATTGAGGTAATGCCAGTTGGCTATTTTAGAGTGTTCTTTCATTGATTAATTGTAATGTAAGAATTCATGAGCTTATCATCTGAAGTAGGACAAAATTGAATTTAAGCAAAAATTTGGATGAGAATGGTAGTTATTAATCTTTATAAAGTTTTATTTTTTCTTTCCCTCTGTGTCATGTGAATTTTCGGTAAAGCAGGAATTTCTTATGTCAAGTTAGTGACAACTTGAAGTTTGTGGTTTGTGTCAGGTTGATGGAAACTACAAGGACGCAATCAAATTGGTTATCCATCTTAGAGAATCTGGTTTGAAGCCAGAGATCTATTCCTACCTTATTGCAATGACAGCTGTGGTAAAAGAGCTAAATGAATTTGCAAAAGCTTTACGCAAGTTGAAAGGTTTTGCTAAGTCTGGTTTGATAGCTGAACTTGATACTGAAAATGTACAGTTCGTTGAGAAATACCAGTCAGATCTACTAACTGACGGGGTATGCTTGTCCAGTTGGGTGATTCAGGAGGGGAGCCCTTCCTTATATGGTGTAGTTCACGAGCGGCTTCTTGCTATGTATATTTGTGCTGGTTGTGGACTAGAGGCTGAAAGACAGCTGTGGGAAATGAAACTTGTAGGTAAGGAGGCTGATGTAGACCTTTATGATATTGTTTTAGCTATCTGTGCTTCCCAAAAGGAGACCAGTGCCATAGCACGATTACTTACTAGAATAGAGGTTACAAGCTCTCTTCAGAAGAAAAAAACATTATCATGGTTGTTGAGAGGTTACATTAAGGGAGGACATTATGACGAGGCTGCAGAAGCACTTACTAAAATGCTTGATTTGGGTTTATGTCCAGACTATTTGGATAGGGTGGCTGTGCTGCAGGGACTGAGAAAAAGAATCCAACAATGGGGAAATGTGGAATCTTATCTTAAGCTTTGCAAGTGCCTTTCTGATGCAAATTTGATTGGACCTTCTCTTGTATATCTGTATATAAAGAAATATAAGCTCTGGATCATGAAAATGCTTTGAGTGACTCCTATGATCATACGAAGTGCTTAGAAGTGGAATCCAAAATTGTTCCCAAATAAGAAGGTTTTGTTGCTCAAGAATTTATAGAACGAGCACTTATTTTCTGGGAGTTTTGAAGTATAAATTTTGTATAGATTTGAATGGCTTCAAAGCAGTGCAGTGATGTTCTGTACATGAGTCTCTGATGTAGATGAAATGGGAATACATGTTTAGTGTTTTGTTCTTGTATATACTGTGGATATTGTAAACACAGAAAAGAATTTCCATCACTCTGTAACTAAAGTTGCATCTATGTCCCACAGGTATGTTTTTTTTTATAATTATTATTCTATTTCACATTCTTTAATATCATGCATTCCGAGAGACTGGTACATATATGTGCTTATTTGTCAATTGCCCCTTGATTCATCAACTTCTGTTCTGATTATATTTGATTTGCCATATTAATTGTATCTCGAGAAGAAAGTGAATTGGGTATAATCTTAGGGTTTGATCAATGATTCCTACAAGGGATGAGGAAGAAAGTATACTAATTCTAAAATCTATGCTGTCACTTTTATTTTATCTTTTTGTTTTTTTGCTTATTTTATGCTTTTGTTGTATCTTTTATAATATTTTTGGCATATGCTTAAATTAGAACTTTGATAATTGGTTGTAGTATGGTATCTCGTTGTAAGGTTCATTTCTCATATATTAAAGGTATAATGAAATGAAAGATAATAGTTGAAAAGTCATTATGAAATGAAATATAATGTAATATAATCAAACATATTTTTAAAAATACAATTTGATTACATTTTATTACAGTTTAGCAAATGCAGAAAACAGTTAGGGGAGGGTTGTATACCAACCAATGTGTTGGCCTATGATTCATGTGGCCTCAAAATAAAAAATAAAAAGAAACTGCTCCTAAAGAGAATTAACTGCACATCCAATGATTTTCTGATTCATAATTTGATATGCTAATATTTGGCTGCAATATTTTGTCTCTCTTCGCAATTATTACGATTGGTGGTATATGTAAAGAATCCTATTATTTGGTTGCTCTCAATGGTCCATTATTTTTTGGTATTTGTCCTATAGTTAAGTATCCCCTTCTGCTCTTATCATTTCCAAGTTTTGTTGTCTTTTTTCTACTTGATCTTAGTTGGGGAGTAGAAATACAGGATCTCGTTGAGCCTAGTTGGCTGTCTATGGATGTCTTATTCCTTTACTGCCTAATGGAATGGGCTAGTGTTTATTTTTAAATTTAAATCCTCATTAAATTTAGTATAGATTATTATATATTTTTAGGCTCTTTTCTTATAATTTCAATTATTATATTGTCTACTAAATTACTACAAAAAATTTTATATTCTCATACATTTAATTCAAATTGAATTTTTTATAGATTTTATAAATTAATGGATATTATTAATTATTTTATCGATTAGATTCTTTTTTAATTATTTAGGACTAATTACAAGTGCTAAGTCAATGTTTATGGCCATATTCGATTAGTTGATAGTTTTTTTTAGTTTTTTTTTAATTTTAAAAAAATAAGTATTAAAAAATATTTTTTTAAAAAAATTATTATTTTTTATTTCTTTAATATTTATCTAGAAATTTTTTGGAAATAGAAAACTAAAAATAATAAATTTTAATTTTTGAAATCTTGTTTTTGTTTTAAAAAAATAGAAACAATAATGAAGGGGTTAAATTTATTTATTTTTTAATATAAGCGACTAAACAAACCAAAAAAAAACAAAAAACAAAATCAAACATTAGTGAGAAACCCAGCGCCTCCTACTACAGCTGTGAGCTGTCTACATCATTAGCTAACAACTGGGAAATATCATCTGGTTTCTCATGAGAGATATGGATTCCAATATCCATCAAAAGAGCTTGATTTGCCATCCAATGTGCACACACATTTGCCTCTTTATAGCAGTGTATGCGTTGACCTTCCCATTGTTGTTGCAAAAGCAACTTAATGTCAGAAAGAGTAGGCCAATTAACAGGTAAAGAATTCGAAATTAGATTAACAGCTTCCTTCGCATCCGTCTCCACTTGAATCCTTCGAAAGCCACATGATCATGCCACTTTCAAACCAGTGAAAATACCCCATAATTCAGCTTCAATAGAGGAACAAGCCCCTAAATTTTGGAAGATGCCAACAACCCATCTGCCCTCAGATCTCGCACTAGTCCGCCTGCACCTGCACATTCAGTCCGAAGCTTGTTGCTGCCATCAACATTTACTTCTACCCAACTTTGCAAAGGAGGGATCCAATGAATATGTTTTTCAACCCGAGCCATAGGCTTATTCCAAGTTTTCCCTTCCAAAGACAGCTGACTTTACCTCCATAGCTTGAAAAACAATTTTCTCAACATAGTCAGTATTTAACTCTTCATTATTTTCAAAAACAAAAAGATTCCTCCATTTCCATATCCACTATGAAGTAATCCCAAACAGAATCGGCCATTCCACTGACGCAACAATGCCAACCCTATTTTCTTTGAGATTCCAAGCTATCCAATCTGAAAGTGGCAAAGAGAAGAACTTAGGCCACCATTCTTGATGAACCATCTTCTGCCATATATTCCTGGCAAAGCGACAGTCTTGCAATGCATACGGACCTCAGGTACACCATGTCATTATTGAATTTTCACATTAGTCAAGTCAAATCCATTGAACCAATAAATATTGAATTTGAACATTATATGACTCAGGTGCAAATTGACGTTATTGCCGTACAATGTATCATTTGCTCACAACATCTCATGCTATACAATAACTTTAAGAATTTCGGCCCAAACCAAATATGTCACCCTTATGTTTTCCATAGCCGATGAGATAAGTGTTTAAAACTCCTTAAATTATTGCTCCAATAGAGAATCATGACTTAATATTTGTTTGAAAGATTTTAGGGCCTTTATTTATTAAGTTTCACTTTGCATAGTTTTGAACTGAAGTACTTACAAAAATTTTATTGTATTCAATCCATATTAACAAAATAATCAATCTTTTTATTCGTAAGGTATTTGATAAGAACTAAAATTGACCTCCAACAGGCATAGGACACGTGTACATAGGGGGTCTCTATCCTCCCCTATAAAAGGTAAAGGAAATGTAAAGAAAAGGAATTCACTCCCTCTCTCCTCACTACTCTCTCTCTCTCTCTCTCTCTCTCTCTCTCTACACTCCCTACAGTCTTACTGACTTGGGCGTCGAAGGCTCCCCGCCGGGAGCTCCTAACCCACTTCTCTCTATCTACAGGTTCTACCCCTCCGAGGGATCCATCATCAACAGTGCAAGTCGATTATAGACTCATCAAATTGACACCGTCTGTGGGAAACGGCACAAAAAGCTATGTTCCTGCTCTCTTATTTTCACCGGATTCAACAATTCCAATCATTCTAATTTTCTTCAATCATCAATCAACAATTCCAAAATATTCATCATCAAAATATTTGATCAACCAAGCAAAAAAAAAAAAAAAAACAGAAAAGGAAAGAAGCAAATCGGGAAAGAGATAGCTAG
The DNA here is from genome assembly GCA_949750685.1 of Vernicia montana. Lineage (NCBI taxonomy): Eukaryota > Viridiplantae > Streptophyta > Magnoliopsida > Malpighiales > Euphorbiaceae > Vernicia > Vernicia montana. Next base: position 8,505 of record CATKHJ010059137.1, read on the forward strand.
GAGAGAGTCCGGCAATCGTCGAGCGACACCACCACTAACACTGCAATCGCCACCCTTTGGCGACCTCAGGCAAAGTAGCTACAACCGAAACCATCGACGAACGACAGCACTACCGTGGGAAGGAACTTTTCAGCGACCAAACCTTCTCGAGCCGATTCCAGCTGCCATTTCATATGAATTTTGTTCCACTGGATTCCTCTCTTCCCCAGCTACATTTCTATACCCTTGGTGTAGCTGATTCGTCGCCGGAGAAAGAGATCAAAAAATGACCCACTGAAAGTTCTTGACTGTTTTCTGGCAAAAGGACCATGAATGGCTGCGAGTGAACGGTACTTCTGAACTCCAGGAGCCAAGATGAAGCTGGTGATGTCCTCCTCACCTCTAGAACTTGCGCCGGCGACGCGCTGGCCATCAGAATCCAGCGAAATTCTGAAAGTTCAGAAATTTGCATTTTCACGCTATATTGCGAATCCGAAGCTAGATTGTCAAAACTCCATCCCGAATCCGCATCCAAATACTACAAATCAATCAACCGGGATTGCGAAAAAGCTACTTTTTCAGTTCACAGTGCACTTTTATAAATCTGAAAATTCTTCTGAACAATCTTTGAGGCCGATCGCACCATTCTAGATATATTTTTAATATTTTTCATGCTTTGAATTTAAATTTCGCAATATTAATTGCTTAAATACAATGCGAATATATCCACATTTTGGCATGAATAAATTACTTACTATGATCATGCATCATAAATGTTGTCATATTTGAGAATGACATGCATGATTAATTGTGCACATCAAATGCTATTCTACATGTCAATTATTGCTCAAAATTTGATATTTATTTTAAAAGCAATTTATTTTCCTAAAATGGATTCTGAGAGAATCTATTATTTTTGCGGGGGAGTAAGAGTCCCTAATAGTGCACAAAATTTTTATTGCACATGATTTCATCAAAATTCATGACTTAAATGAATTAATTTGAGTTTATAGCATGCTATGCTTGTAAAAATATTGCTAAATTCCTCGTTATCGCAATGTTGAGCATAAAATTATTACAGTCTGTTCAAACTTCGCATAACACGCATAAATATTTTTATGAAAATATTGCCATTTAATCAAAATGAGCATTTGGACCATTAAACATGCTCGTATAGTCTCTGTTTGTGGCAGGAAAGATTACAAAATTTGGCATTCAGTACGAATAACAATGCTCAACTCGGTAAAAAGCATCAAGTTATCCAAATCAGTTTGCGAGCTACATGCAACAAAAGCCACTACTAGAATCTGTCAATTTAGCAACGGATTAATTCGTCGCTAAATGATACAAATCCGTCGCTAAAAAGTATTTGCAACGGATTAGCAACGAATTTAATCCGTCGCTAAAATGCTCCTCGTTAAAAAAAAGGCGACGGATAAAAATTTTAATGATGGACTAGCGATGGTTATTCCATCGCTAAAAAAATCGGTCGCTAAATTCAGCGACGGTATTGGCGACGGATTAAGTTGTTGCTAAATTCAGCGACCGATTATATCTATCGCTGACTTAAATATCCGTCGCTAATTTGGCGATAATTTGTTATGTATTAGCGATGGTTTTTCCGTCGCTAATATGTCGCTAAATTTAGCGACAGATTATTCCGTTGCTAGATGTTGCTAAAATGGCGAGTACTGTTTTGAATTAGTAATGGACAATCCGTTGCTAATTCTTTTTTAAAAATTCAATTTATAATCCGTCGTAAATTATTTTTTAAAATTCAATTTATATAAGAATATTTAAATAAAATACATTTTATATAGAAAAAAATGTCTTTTTAAATTAAAATGTAATAAATAAAATATAAAATCCAATATAACAAATATTATTCATGTTTGTACTGTACAGTATGAAAAAATAATACAAATATGAAAAAAATGCTACTGGATGAGGTCTTGGGGTGGGTCCTACTGCGGCTGCTGTGATGCTGGAGTAGAAGAAGATATTCAAGCTGGACTGAGATACTCAGATAGCACCTCTCTGATGATATCTCAGACTCATAAGTCGGACTGAAATTGACTGTGCTGATACTCATACAGCATGGACTCCATCCGATGCTCCATCTGCTGAAGTCGTGTCTCCACCAGATCAGGGATCTCTGTAGTATATGACCTTGCAGTGGAGCTGCTGGACGATCCATGGCTAAAAAAGGTGGGTGCCTTAGCACCCATGCCATACACCCTCCTCTTCTTCTCTCTGCCTGCAGCCTGGAGGAATAGCTGTGTGGTGTCATGCTCTGCAGGAGCTGTAGATCCCTCACTTGGCTGAGAAGCGGACTCTAAAAGCGCCTGATAGCGATTATGTAATTATGAAACAATACATATTATAAACCACATCATTTCTATCCATGTTGCAAAACATATATAGTTTAGTGCTAGTTTGAGTCTTACAATAACATCCTGAGATCTCCTGTCTACGAACTGTCGAGCGCCATCGGATGTCCTCCTGGTGTGAGTGGCCTCAAACAGCTCAACAGGATCTGGTGCTCTACCTAACTCCCTCTCTTGGAATACAACATATATATAGCAATCATTAGTAACATTTTTTGCAAAATACTTATATAAATATATAATGTAAACCGAAAAATAGTTATCAGTTTATTTACCAGGCGAGCTTCTACCTCGAGGAAGGAAATCGACCCTTCGGTGTGGACTGATGCACTGGATCCCTCGCCCCCAGTCTCACTGCGCCTATTCGCAAAGGCAGCAACGCTCTTCTTCTGAAAATCCTGTGTGGACCAGTGCGCCATCCATCTAGTCCAGACCTCCTCAGGTACCTTATCTATTCTCTAACCCTTCCTCCTCTATTTGGACAGTCTGTCTGTATATCGGATGCTAGCCTGGGTGTACCATCTCTGTCGATATTTCGTCGCTAAAAATATGTCGCTAATTTGATGAATTCTTGTAGTGAGCCCTGCATAGAGATAGGCAAAAGTCCACCCACAGAGGCGGCACCTTAAGCCCTGCTTCGGTAGGCCAAAGCCCTGCATAGTGACAGGCCAAAGCCCTTCCACAGAGAAGGCATTAAGTCTTGCGTTGGTTAGGCACCAAAGCTCTGATTCGGTAGGCCAAAACCTTACATAGTGACAGGTCAATGCCCTTCCACAGAAAAGGCATTAAGTCCTGTGTTGGTTAGGCATCTAAGTCCCGCTTCGATATGCCAAAGCCTTGCATAGTGATAGGTCAAAGCCCTTCCACAAAGAAGGAACCTTAATCCCTCCATCAACGAGGCACATTATTATCTTAAGACCTCATTTGGCGAGGCAGATACAAGAAGACCTCCAGGTGAGGTAGATTTCATAAGACCTAGTGAACGCTAGAAATATTATTATTATCTTAAGATCTCATCTGGAGAGGCAGATATGAGAAGACTTTTAGGTGAGGTGGATTTCTTAAGACCTAGCAAGCGCTAGGCACATTATTATTATCTTAAGACCTCATCTAGCGAGGCAGATACGAGAAGACCTCCAGGTGAGGTGGATTTCTTAAAACCTAGCGAGCGCTAGGCACATTATTATTATCTTAAGACCTCATATGGCGAGGTAGATACAAGAAGACCTCCATGTGAGGTGGATTTCTTAAGACTTAGCGAATGCTAGGCATATTATCATTATTTAAAACCTCCATATGGCGAGGCAGATACTGACTCAGGCACACAACTGCCTCAGGCACACAACTGCCTCCATATCAAGATCCTCAGCTCGCATTTCTATTCAAACACACAAAGACGTTCAGTCAAAGAAAGCTGTTAAGGGAAAAACTTCCTTCTTCGCGAGGGAAAATAACCCATTACGAAGCTAGTTGAAGAAAAATTTACTTCATTTCATTGTATCATTTCGTTGTAAAAAATAAATGTACAAATGTATTACAAAAAGAAAATTATGTACTATACATGTTGTTCGCACCATAAATTTGCAGTCCATTATTATTATTAAAGCCCATGAATTTGTTGGCCCAATTTAATTAATTAATTTTTACTTAATTAAAAATTAATTAATTAGTTAGTAGATGAGAAAAATAATAAGGTGGTTAAGTGGGTAGTTAATGAAAGTGGAGATTGGAGCTGGAAGTTACTAAAAAACTGGGTAGTTAAGAATAACAAGAAATCGAGAAAATGTGGAGAGATTCAAGGGAATGGGCACCAGCTAAAGAATTAGCAACTGCTGCATGGTTACTTTACTGAAGCTCCTATAAAATAATAGAAAAAGAGGAAGAGAGGACCAACAATCAATCACAAAAACAATCAACAACAGACAAATCAAGCACAAATTAAAGCAAATTCCAGATTTTCATTTACTGCAAATTTCTATTTCATTCAAGCAATTTATTTTATGTCCAAACACTTTAATTTTCAAGCTTTTATTACAATTGCAATTCAATTTCTTTTCCATTTCATTGTCAATATTTCCATTACAGTTAATGCAATATAATTTCCATTCATTTGCTCATACTTTTCAGCTCATTGTCCTTATTTTCTTTTCATTTGTTTTTCTTAACTTAAATACTTTACAATTTCATTCAATTTACTAGTGCATTTAAGAATCCAAGCAAATTGTGGTAAATGAGCTTGGAGATCCACATTTAATCTGATTCTTAGAAGTCAATTAGGCGCATTTCAAACGGTTTGTGTACCGAAAACACACGTGGCATGCTCGCATTCTAAAAAATCACCAACATAATTTTGGCATGCCCAGTGGGATACATTCTAAGAATGCCATCAATTTTAGAAGATGTTTTGTGAAGATTATTACATTGTCGGGTCTAAGGACTTGGAATTTACGCCTGTAACAATAGGGCATGATGCATATATTCCTTATGAACAAGATTTTACCTATGATGCATACTATAATGCATATTATGATGCATACGAAGAAAGAAGATTTGGGCCTCAGGAAGTTCAGCAACACAATAAGGTGCCAATTCCTCCAACAGGACCTGTTGTTGGAGCACGAGGTGAGAATTTAATTCCTGCTATGATTACTCAAACTAACTTGAAATCTATTGCAGCGGAGTTCAAGGTACAATCCGTGCATGTCCTAGAAGAAACTCAGAAAGTTATGATGAAGAACCAAAAGAAAGCTGTGGAAGACAATGTTAGGGTTCTACATCAAATTGGTGCAAACAATACTAGGGCTATTCATCATATTGGTTCTGTAATTGCGAGTCTAGCAGAGAAAATGAGTGCAAGCTTAGATCATATAAGTATTGGAGGTCAAAATGCTACATCTAGGCCTGTAAGATAAAATGGAGAAGTGTTGGGAAGGCATTCCTCTACATATTCCCAAGAAGGGATTGGCCATAAAGAACCTGCTGCACCCTAAGTACTTATTGATGAAAAGTATCTTCCTCCACACCGGAGATAAGAAATCACTGTTCTTCCAAGAGGAACACTACTTAATGGCCGCAATCATGGCAGGCCTATGATTCCTCAACAAATATTTATCACAACCAATCTTGTCATCCAGCCTATTCTCTATGAAAATATTAAGGGTAATACATTCCAAAGAGGTTTCAGGGGCATGGCACTAAGAGAAAACAAAGAAAATCAGGCATATCTACTAAGGCAACTACTTCCTGCTCCTCAAGTACTTGCTGAAGAGGAGTTTCCTAAGGAGACTCTTCAAGAAGATGATGTTGAGGAAGAACTCACCAAGGAGCTTCCTAAGAAAAGTCTTGAAAGCAAAGAGATTCCTAAATTTCTTAGGGGGCAATTATTTGGAAGTCCTAAAGGAGCTAATGATCTACATTTGCCCCTTAGCGAGAAAGAAGAAATGAATGATTTCCATTTTGGCTGCCAAAATAGCAGGTTTTATGATATTGTTGCTAGTAACCATAACCTCAATACTCAGCTGGTTCTTTATGACAGAAAGCTATTTTCTAATCAAGGAGGCCTAAGGGGCATGATACTAGGGCTCAACAAGAGAAATTCATTAAATCAGCCCATGACATCAGTGTTCAACAAGAGTGACCTGATTTACCAGTCTCATGTGCAGAAATCTCTAATTCATGTTGATTTTGAGGAACTAAAGGATCTTCCTGAGGCTAATTGGAAAAATCAAAGGGGGAAGGACTGGCATACATTTCTGCTTCAAGTTCTATGGGGAATTATTAAGGTAAGTCATATTACTCTTGCTTTTATATATAATGCTTTACTGCAAATAATAATTATCTGTATATTTTTAAAGATCTCACAGCAAAATGGTCTAACATCTAGAAAATATGCTAACAAGGTAGCCATTGAGCAAAAATTTTATGAGATTATACAGGTAAAAAGACTCTACAAAGTGAGCTTCAAGAAAATAGTTAGAATAAGAAAAAAGAAACATGGGAAACTGTTTCCAAATGGGAAAATAGTCTCTAATCATCAAATCAAAAGGAGATTATCAAAAAAGACATTTATAGAGGTTACTTTAGAGAAAATACTTTCCTATTATATGGGGGAAAGATGAAGTGTAATAAAGAATATGCAATAGGCCGATCCCACGGCCACTAGATTAGGTCCTTTGAGCTCTAAAGTTTCCATGTATTTTTGTGATCTAATACTGTATGTAAGGCCATTCACATGGTCATTTTTATTAGTTTTTACTGTTTTCATATAAGTAGGCTATATAGCCACTTGAATTTCAAATAATAAAAGAGCAGGCCTTATGGCCACTTTCAAATCTGTGTCTTATTTTCCTAATTTCCAATTTATATGACAAGGAATCAATAAGATAATGAATGATGATTAACATGGCTGTAAGTGAGTCTGTGCAAATGTTTTGTAATGAATGGCTGTATGATGCAATGAAATGGCTGTAGTGAATATGTGAAAGTGGTAAGTGAAGTGGTTGTATGAGAATGGAGGCTCAACCTCTGTATCAAGACAAAGAAAATCACAAAGTCAACAATCAAATGAAGGCTCAGCCTTTGTCAATTCACAAATGCAAAATGCAATGCAAATAAAGGCTCAACCTCTAAACCAAAGACATCATCCACAAGTAAAAGTAGCCAAGGGTTCACAAGTTTAAAAGAAAAGTTACCCAAGGGATAGAATCCAAGCCGACTTGCCAAAGCAAAGCCTATTTCAATTGTAGCATTAGGAAAAACAAGCCAAAGAGGAGGTAGTTAAAACAACCAAAGGAAAATTAATTTTCTTGAACAATTACCTCAGAAGCTTAAATGGAGCTAGAAGAAAGTGTCTGTGGATGGGAAGCTCCAATTAAATACAACAAACCCTAAGAGCATCAGAGAGAAAATGCAGAGAATTAGTGCAGGGTTCAAGGAGCAATAGAAAAATTTCAATTCAATTGGAGATACCTCAACTAAGTCCTTATCATAAGGTGTAAAGGAGGCACAAGCTGGAGAAAAAGGTGAAGGAGAAGATGGATCAATGGAAGCAGGAAGAAGATGAGGAAGGTGGATCCATTGAGAAATATAAAGAGAAAAAGAATAAGGTACGAATTATATTTCATGCAAAATAATGAATGAAACTTCTTGTTATTTGAGATATATTATTTAGAAGCTGGATTTGCATGCATAATACATAGTAGGTCACATAAATCTAAATTTCTTGACCACAATGTACCTTGATTTCTAAAGAGTAAGATTAGCCAATACCATTAAATTCCTGAGGATCCAAGTTCTAAAGATTGAGAAATCAGAAATTTATTTTTCTAGAGGCTCTTTAGCCTTAAATAAAGTAAATCCACTCACTCAATAATACATTTATCCAGCCAAGCCTTTTTAAGCCTGTAAACCCAAAAATTCATTCAAGGCCGAAATAACTTTATAATTTTAGGCCAAACTACAAAATGAATCCATTCATATGGTATTCATAGGAAACCATAAAAAATACCAGTTCATTAGGCTTTTTCTTAAGAGAATCAAGAATACACATAATGATGGCATTGACATATTTACTGTGTAAATGATACACATGATGTGCAAGCAATAGAAGTTCTTAGAATATGCCAATATCATGGTGATTAAACATGTGTAAGGCAATGGAACACAACAAAAATAATTGTTGGCAAAAAAAATACCAAATGTCAAATTTCAAAGTTTGGGTTTCTCGGCCTAATTGGCTAAGAAATTGATTTTTTAACCATATTTCATCAAAGAAATAAAGCTATCAAAAAGGATGATTTTTAACCAGAAAACATCATGGGATTTTGCAAGCAAGTTTCAAAATTCGCCTAAGATGCTAATACTCCGTTGGCCATTTGGCTAAGGAGAATTCATATTGGCATGCAGATTTACTTTGAGGTTAAAGTTATGAAAGTCCATAAAATTCAAGTTCTTAATTTTCCCAAAGTAGGTCATAGCCATTAAAAATTTTCCATTTCCAAACTTTTAAATTTTCATTTTCGTAATTGGTATGGCTCATTTTTTGTGCAAGGTATTTTGAAATTTTTTATTGTCAATATTTACCCAAAGTCAAGAAATTTCAATTCCTATATCGATCCGTGTTCATATTTAGGCTAAAGTCAATATATTTGGGCCTAAATTTTTATTCAAAATTCATTCTCCAAAGGCCAATGAATGGCCATATTTTAATCTCACTCTTTAGGCTTATTGTTTATTTGGTTCCAAGCCTAAATCTCCATACTTGAGTACATCTTTTATTTTGAATTCAAAATGACGAAGGCCAAAAACATGGCCATTTAATGTCCAAATTCATGACATTTCGCAATTTGGGCTATATTTTAAGTCCTAAAGAATAATGATTTTTGCACTTGAAATCATTAAGCAAGGTTACTCAATTATAAGCCTAGATCTCTAGCACTTTATTTGCTTAAATGTTCTCTTGTCCAACATTTGTCAAATCCCTCAATTTGCAAATAGCCAATACATATTCATTCAATGGTAAAATTAGGCTAAATTTGCAATTTGTCACAAA
>CATKHJ010059141.1:0-11507 GCA_949750685.1 Vernicia montana
ATTAATTAAAGTGTTAATTAATTGATTAGTGGTAAAAGGATTGAACTTGTAATTAAATTTACAAGGACCCTAGCATGTCTTGAAGTTCAAATCCATAAAGATTTCTTTATCAATTAAATCCTAATTTATATGTGATATAAATAGAGAAGGATTAAATTGATTAAGTCTACGGATTAATAAAGAAAGGAATTAATTTTGTGATTAAATAAATAACACTAAATAGCTAAAACCCATATGTGATATGGTGAAAGCTAGTTTAGGGGTTATGAAGATTGGTCTAACACTAAAGCCCATTTAATGGATTTAGGGGTTAGAGATTTTCAATAACACTAAGGCTCATATGACAAGTTTAGGGGTTAGAAAAAATCAATATCCCTAAAGGTTATCCATTGGGTTCAGGGGTTAGTAATCTTCAAATGACCATAAAGCCCATTTGATGTGGTTTAGGGGTTAGGAAAATCCATAACCCTAAAGCCTATGAGATATGTTTAGGGGTTAGAGATTTTCTAACCAAGCTCAAAAGGTAATTTCCATCTTAAGGCTCAAATGAAATTGTCATTTAACCTAAAGGGTAAATTGGACATTTTCATTATTACCTTAAAAGTCAAAAAGCAACTCAATTTCAAATTGTCTTCTTTTAGCTAAACAAAAGTTGATAAGCTATAAAAGGGGATTTGATTATGGTTTTTGGCTAAGTGAAGGAATCACTATTCATCATCTTCTTCAAGAAAAGATTAAGAGTTGAGAGAAAAGAAAAAGAAGAAAAGTTCTTCATACTTTCTTGTTCTTCATATCTAATCTTTTGTTCTTTATGAAAGAACAAAAGTTTCTTGAAAAGAGTTAAGTAATCCATAGAAAAAAAAAAGAAATCCAAACACCCAAGGTTTGCCAAAAGGGAGATCTTGATTTCATTTGGACAACCAAAGAGAGAAAATCAAGAACAACCAAGGAAACCAAAGGAAGCTTGAAAGATAAAGCTTGGTGTGGAATTCTAGAGGCTTCAAGCTTGGGGAGCTTAAAGGAAAAGAGAAGATTCAAAGTTCTTAGCTTCAAGAGGTAATTTGATTACCACTTGTTCTTTCTTTTCTTGCATATGTGTTTTACACATTAATTAAAAAAATTGCTTGAAAGTTTATCGGACCCAAAGGTTAGGTGTTATGAAATTTTAAAACGTTTGAGATTTCACGCCCACACATTTTCCGCTGTGCTTGCGCCCAATATTCCTTTAAAAACATCCTTTGTTAATGATAGAATAAAAGAGATTCTATTATTGAGTTAACGGGGATGGAGCTAGTAAAGGTCTCGAGAGAGGGTATTATGTGGCACTAGGGAAAGACGCTAGCTTAAGACATCAAAACCACAACTTAGATTTGATAAGAATCACACATGGGTAGATTAAGGGAAGTAAGCCCCTAACTTGTCATAAATATGATTGTGCCTTACTCTGTCTCTTTTGTGCTTTGTTTTCATATATCTGTTAATTTTAGTGTCTTAATAGTTAGATCTTTATATTCTTTTCAAGCAATCACCATTAAATTATTGTGTGGATAATTAAAGGATAATTATAGCTTTAATAGTTGTCAACTCAATTCTCATGGGACGATACTCTACTTTTCACTTTATTACTTGATCATGACCTTGCAATTGCGATAAAGTCTATCCAATACCATAAAGGTAGGATCACTAAATACTAATTTTAAAATTGTGATTATAAGGGAATTGAATTTCATTTTCAATTTTGCATTCAAAATTTTTCTTAGAAAATTTTTACAATCAAACAATAATTTTCAATTTTCTAAAAAAAAAAAAAATTCTAGAAAAACATGCATAGTTTCTCCCACTAAACAATACCTATATTTCTGTTGGGACTGTGACTCAAAATCTTAATCGGACTTGAAAAAATACCTCTTTCCTATTTTGTATGTGAGAAATATTCAACAATTGAGTGGATAATTATTTCCTATGTAGAGTAGAATTCTTATTTTTAAAGTTTTTCCTAATTAAATGAGAATTAAAAGGGGTAACTCTATAAATAGGAGCATTATAGGAGAGATTCTTTGATCTTTACCCAAGGATGTAACTGGGATATTGGGATAGTGTGAACGCTTAATTTTTGACTATGGAACCCGATTATGAGGAACCGACGGTTCTGCTTGGATTTGATTCACTAATTCTAAGAATTGGCCTATTTGGGAGCGTTTGTGAGTCTTAATTCAAAAATCTTCTCATGGATTCGTGAAATTCGCATGATTTTTGTGTTCAATTGCATGAAAATCTTGATTTTAGGAATTTTTAAAAAATTACATTTCAATCCTTAAAAATTAGAAAATTGCATTTCTGCTCTAAAAGCTGGGTCGGGCCCGTTTTAGGATGCCACCTAATGCAAGAGGCGCGTGCCCACCCCTACACCCCCCCCCCCCCCTTAGTGTCCCTTGCGTAGGCACGTGGCACCCTCACACGCTTGCTCCCTAGAGTGGGATTGTCCTAGGGCTGGCACAGAGTAATAGGCGCGTGCTACCTCCACACGCCCATTACGCCCTAGGGCCCTGTCAGCTTCAATTTTCAATTTCTTTTGAAATTCAAAATCTTTTAAAGCTGTAACTGATCCCCAATCCCAACAGACGGGATAGGGATTAGTTCCTGAGGATTTTTGAAGACTTTAAAAGCTTTTAAAAAGATTTTTTAACAAAAAATTAAAAAGTAATTAAAAAAGAAATTAAGGAAAATATTTAAGGGGGAGAAAAATCATTTTGATGGGGACTTTTCATTTTAGAAAGAACTCAGAATTGGGAGAGGGGGCTAAGGCTCATTTTCTGGGCATCTGGACCTGCAACAAGAACACACAAACACAAACAAACACAATATCCTTTAGAATTACGTGAATCAAACCTTGAAGAACCAAGACAAAAGTATAATTTTATGGATTTGGTTGCCTGAGGACTGAACCCCTGTCATCCCTGTGATTCCCATTGTGATCAGGCCTTAAATGGCTTGATATAGCCCAAGGATAGGGAATTACGTAGGAGGATTTATGATTTGTTTGTTTTAATTTAAGTGTTTATGTTCATTTTGTTCATAGATTATGATTTTGTTGATTTATTTGTTACAGTCATGTTAATTCTTCTTAGGATGTTAACTTAACTATTTAATAGCAATTAATTCACTTATGGGATCTCTAATGAGTGATTAGAACCAGTTTCTAATCATTCAAAGGAAAAAGCCCAAGAACATAATTGATTTAATTTTGTTAATTTATTCTATTTATTATGTTGTTTTAGTGCATTTATATTGTTCATATACATGCCATGATATGAATATGTATGTAGCCATGCATTTGCACCATAGAAATCATGAAATACAAAAAATTAGACTAAAATCCTTGCTGCCCAGAAGGTGAGGGGCGCGTGGTACCCTTGCTCACCTACACAAGGGGTGCGTGGCACCCCTATGCGCCGCCCTTCACTTGTTCTTTGTGTTCTTGCATTTTTCTTTTATGTCTAGTTCAATCTAACCATTTCATCAAATCTTTATGAGTTTTGTAGCATTTTCATAATCATCATGGTGTTTGAAGGCTATTGGATGAACCATAAATCAATGGAAGAGCAAACGAAAGTAGAACAAAAAAATTCAATTTCTACCTAGATGAAGCCATGCGCCCCTGCACCTGGTGTAGGTGCATGGACCCCTCATGCGCCCCTAGTCTTAATCCAGTAGTTCAAGGCTTTCTAGATTTTTGTGCAATTTTCTGTAATTTTGACAGCTTCCCAAGTGTTTCAGAATAGTCCTAGGCCCTTTAGTTTAGGTCCATAATTCATTTATTTTTGATTTATTTTCCATGGGTTGTAATTAATTGTCCTTCTCCTTTCGAAAGATTCCCCTTCCCTAACCCCGATTTAATATTTTAGACTTAAGATTTGAATGTTTGATCACCCACATGCAACTTGGTAATTAAAAGGAATTTATGCATGAAATTGAACCTAAAATGATTCTTTGATTAACATGGCATATTGAACTTAGGCAAGTAATTGAAATTAATTAACCAGTTTGCATATTTAGGTTGCTTTGATTGTGCTTATTTAATAATCTATGTGTTTCTTGCAAGTATGATGAATTGTTGAATAAAATTGGTAGAAACCCAAGGCATGTTAGGTTGTAAATTAATTAGGATGGCATGATGAATGTGTAGAAACCCACCAAAAGGCTAAGACATGATAATTCAGTAAATCCAAAGCATTAATATGGTTGAAATTGTTTGAGGCATGTTGATGTGTTAAATAACGCACCTTATGAAGTGGAGTGCTCGATGTTATGATATTTGTCATATAATCATAGTCCAAATAACTTGATGAAAGCATGCATTAACGAGACCAAACAGTGGAAGCCAGTTTCACAGCTAGGTGACTTGGGTGCCTAACACCTTTCCAGGATCGTACCTAAATTCCTTACTCAGAATCTCTGAATTGGGTGATTAGGTAATAAGCTAGATAACCTAGTTACCATTTTCCTAGTTTTTAAAGACTAGGTGGCGATTCCTTTCTCCGTCTTGGGCTCCTCCCTTGGCATTAATCTCTCAATGTTCTATTGGAAAGCAGTGCAGAGTCTATCCACCTAGGACCAGAAACCTAGTTGCGATAGGTAGTGTGAGAGAAAGGGTTTGCAATGTTGTTCATTCAAAAATTGTAATATGGTGATTTAGTGAATTATTCATTTAATGGACCATGGATGTAGATCTATTGAGAGACTAAACCACATAAAATTATTATATTTTTTTTTCTATTTTTTTATTGTTGTGTTAATAACTTTGATTTTCCTAATAAGTGGTATATGAGTTATTGGTTTTTGTTATGGGGGTTCAAGAGTTATTTTAGGGGAGAAAAAAAAAATTGAAATTGAGATTTTTTTAAATTGAGAGGATGATGAAAGGTGAACATACCTCAATTGGAAGTCATAAACTAGCCATGGAGAGTTCTGAAAGAGTGAGGAATCAAGGTAAAAAAGAGGAGACCAAAGGAGAAGATCAAAATCTTGGCCGAGAGACTTTAGCAATGTAAAGTACTATTATTGTGGAAAAAGTGATCACATACAAAATCAATGCTCGAAATTTAAAGAAGATTTGAAAAGTCTAAAGAAGTTGCTAGACAAGATAAAGAGTAAGCTAAAAATTAATGATGATGATTCAAGTAATGTGGTTAACTTGGATTACAATGATGATAAGTTGCACTTTTTAAAAAGTGTATAAAAAGTTATGATTGAGGTGAAGTTCTAAATATAATCAAATATACAGGTTTGATAATTGAAAACTTTCATATGTGAAGATATATGTGAAAATTGCATGATTGTGATATTTTGAGTCAATGTGGAGATTGTTTGGATTGTCACTCAAAATCCTGATATGACTTGAAATAATTTATTTTTTCCTATTTTATATGTGAGAAATATTTCTCAATTGAGTATAGAATAATTTCTTATGTACGGTAGAGTTCTTATTTTTAAAATTATTCCTGATTGAACGAGAATTTTTATTGAGTTAGAATTGAAAGGGGTAACTATATAAATAAGAGTATTATAGGAGATATTTTTTAACTTGCCAGAATTGAAAGGGGTAACTATATAAATAAGAGTATTATAGGAGATGTTTTTTAACTTGCCCAATACTATAATTGGATTATTGGGATAATGTGAGAAAATTTACAATTTCATTTGTCAAAAAATTATAAAGAGAGACGACTTGCAATTTATCGGATAAAAAAATTATAATACGTTGATTTATTGAATTATTCCTTTAAGGAACTATGAACATAGATCTATTGACATACTAAACTACATAAAATTATTTGTATTATTTTTTCTTTTTCTTATTAGTGTGTTTATAACTTTAATTTCCCTAACATTCTCGATTTTTCAGGTAAGAAAACTTTTTATTTCTTGGGTAGTCTTTAGCGCGACAAATGATTGGAATCCACTAATTGTAACTGAGACCTATTCATAGGCTGAGTCTAGGTTTTGAAAATTTTCAAAGATATGATACTAACCAATAATTTTCTTCCTAAATTGAGGTTTGTCCCACAAACAGGCTTGTAACAAAAGAATTTGATTTAGCACAAAATTAGTTGGAGAAATATATTGGAAAATTTGATGCACAAAATTCAAGATTCAAATTTAGACATTCCAAAGATCAGAAAACCTATACACAAACAAAATGGGTTCATTTCTCAGGTGAAAAATGTTTTACCATATTGATTTGGGTTCTCAAGAAACAAGTAGAGTTGATTAGTAGCAAAACCCACTCAAAATAGATTCAGTGTGAACTGAACGGCCTGCCTGCTTCTTACTAAGATCTACTATACAACCTTCCACAATGAAAAAGAAAACATTGAAACCACCAATGCCTATGCAACTAGACTTTGAGGGCATCTCTAAACCCAATGCTGAAACTATTTTCTAGTCCCTTCCTACCAGCACCTGCAACATTTCCTTTTTGCATCATGGCCACGAACTCGTTGTAATCTATGAGTCCATCCTGCAAAATTTATAAAAGATATCATTATCAACTCTTAAACGTCTAGTAGAATAGGAAAATTAACAATTGATATGTGACATGTAAATAGTTAATTTTTCTATGCAGAAATTTCAACAACAGAATTTAAATTGCATATTCATTCTGCCATTCAAAACGACCTATCAATTTTCCAAATGAAAAACCATGATGGAAAGTGATTCAAAACGACCTATCAATTTTCCAAATGAAAAACCATGATGGAAAGTGAATACAAATGAATTCAAACTCATTGACTATATATAGGCGGGTGGACCAAGTTGAACTCGAGTAAGGTTCCTATAAAGCTAGCAATCCCCGATTCAAATCCTAATGAATCCTGAGGTCCAATTTGTTGAATTTGAGATTCATAGCATATGAAGGAAAAAATGAACACTTACATTGTCCTGGTCAACTTCTCTAATCATTTCTTCTAAGCGAAAATCTTCTATGCCAAACTCCTCACAAGCTTGTTGAAGCTCATCTGGAGTAATGTAGCCACTTCCATCCTTGTCAAAATATGAAAAAGCTGCAAATAGATGATCCTCTCTCTCAATTTTATTGAGATGCAATGTTGCAGCAATAAACTCCCCATAATCAATTGTCCCGCTGTTGTCTACATCAGCCTGCAATTAAGAGAACAATTTCAGAACACATAAATATTTTCTATCCTTAATGATTTGTGTGACTTAATAACTCCCTCTTCCTCCAGCCATAAAGTGACTTAAGCCATGTAAAGTGAACACAGTTACAGCAATATTTTTTCCTTGGTTGGCAATAAAAAGTTTGCAATTGTTTAGCTGAGAACGAACATCTGAAGTTTGTATATTGGAACACAGGCACATGTTAAATTTTGTATCATAAAGAGCTAGAAAATTTATGCTCATATTCAATGAGAAATTGGAAATTCGGAGGAAAAATAAAAAGAAAGCTAAGCATGTCCTTGCTTTCCAAATAATGGAAAACTGGAAAAACATTTTCAAGAATACACATTTCTATTTTTATTCAAGAATTTGATTTACCAATTTATAGCCAACTTTACTAGTGTGATACTTCTGTTCTTTTTCTTTTAAAAGAAGCGCAAAAACACTTGTAAATTCAATAGAAAATAGAACTTCATCTTATATATTTTGAGATGGAAAATAGAGCTAAGTTAAATAGAAGAAAGAGAACATGATAATTGTTTCTTTAAGTGAAACTATTGTGAAAGGGAAAGGTAAAATAAAAAAGAAAAGTATTATTGAAAAAAAAGGGGAGCACTATGGCAGAGGGATTAAAAAAGGGAGCACTCTTTATTAATAGAAACGAAAGCAAAACATGAAATTTTTTTCCAAGGGTCATTATTAAATTGATAAATTTGAAAAATTGGTTTCAAGTTTTTGTAAAAATTCTACTCCTTCAATCCACAAATAATAGTTCACATTTCCTTTTAGTTATGTCCAAAAAATAAATAGTCCACTTTCCATTTTAAATTAAATTTATTATTGTGTTTTCAAATATACAACTTAATATATTTATAATCAATCAAGTTATTTTAGAATAATTAATACTATTAGTGGTCATAATAAGGGTAAAATAGTAAAAGAAACAAAAATTCTTAATCTTAATGCCAAAATAAAAGTGGATTATTATTTGTGGACAAAGGGAGTATTTTATATGTTTTTTAGAACACTTTTCTGGAAAAGAATCCACTTTTCCTGCAGCTGAACACGAGATACTTTTTTCCATAATAAAAATCCAATGTCCCCTTTGGTTTGCATTTTTGCATTTCATTTTTTAGAAACATTTTCTGAATTCGATATTAAGCAAAGTAATTTTAGAAAAGTGTGTGTATATGTGTATTTTTCTATATTTCTGTGGTGGTCATGATGGTGGCAATATTGGTGGTGGTGGTGGTGGTGTTCATCAAATATTATAATAGTCCATCACTAGATGTGTTGGTGGCTGCAGCAGAAACCACCTTAACTGCTCTTCTCAAGAAACTAGGTCTAGACATCAAATGATACTTACAGCTTGCATTAAATCATAAATTTCTGATTCCTTGAGATTAGCTCCAACTCTTTTCAATCCAGCCTTAAGCTCTTCAAAACTGATTGTACCGCTGTTGTCGGTATCTATCATCTTGAACATCTCTTTTAAGCCAGCTATTTCTTCTTCAGATAGGCACTCTGCAATGACCTGTTAGTGGGAAAAGATGAATTTCATTTTACAATGTAATCAGGAAATTCTGGTGTAACATATGGAGCTTAAATGAAGTATTATCCAAAAATATTATTTCAGTTGGAGATTTCAAACATTCCAACCATCTCTTTTAATTATATACTAAATGTGACAAGAACCTTTTGGTCTAGGACATTCAAAGACTTACTCTAAGAGCCATTTTCTTGAGCTTGTTCATAGCAGAAAATTGCTTCATGCGACTTAATACAGCAGAATCCAGTGGCTTGTCAGGAGCTACACCATCTTCCTGCACCCAAGGGTGGCCTGCATGGAATTCGGATCACACATTAGTCATGAAAAGAAAATTCCAGCTGGATCATACACAAATGGGTTTTAGTTATATATTACTTTATCTAACATGAAAATGACCGAAAAAGAAAGCAAGAGTAACCAAGCTGTCTTTCCATTAAGTTCTGTAAAACCTATATATAATGTATTTAGGCATATGTATTCCTCCTCTTTTTAAAATTTTTGCTTGATGTTAAAATTTTATCTAATTGGTGGATAACTTAGCAGAACAAAGTTGAATGACTACAAGGGCTTTTATGAAGGATTCAGACTTTCAATAATCCTATAGTTATTAGTTATCACCAACACTAACCTAAATTCATGCAACAGTTACAAACCCATTCACAGTTATTACTACTTGTGTTGATCTACATTAAAGCTTAGAACAAAAATATTGCAAGTATACATCACCATGTAAATGATCTTATTTGTCAGGTACTCTTCTTTCATATGAACAATAGTTGAAAGATAATATCAGTAGTTCAATTTGAGAGAAGGAAGGAGAAGGTGGCACAAGGAGGGAAGAGAACAAATTGCCAAGACTCACATAGAACTTCATGTGCAGTTAACCGCCTTCTAGGATCTCGAACAAGCATTCTCCTCACTAAATCCTTTGCACCTTCTGAGATACAAGGCCAAGGTTCTGATGAAAAATCAAGATCACCATGCAAGACCTGATCGAAAATTCCTTGCTCGGTCTCTAAATAGTCATAAGAAGGAAAATAAAAATAAGAAACGGGAAATTGGTTATCTATAGAATCAAACATAGATGCTATTCTAGCATATATAGACTCGAGAAACAAGTTTTGCAAGCTATAAAATGAAAAAAGTCTCACCTGCCCAAAAGGGAGGAACTCCACATAACAGAATGTAAACTATTACTCCAGCACTCCAAACGTCTGCTTCTGGACCATATCGCTTTTTCAGAACTTCTGGAGCGACATAATATGGACTGCCAACCACATCACTAAATTTTTCTCCTGCAAAGATAAAGGCACCATTCTTTATTAGACATCCCCAAGTTAAATCTATGGCTTCTAGATACAAGACATCAAATAATGAAATGAACAGCACTTAATGATGGTAACAGTAGAAAGTTATAGCTCTATCAGTCAGTTCTGATAACTAGAAAGAAAAAAATCTAGAGCACTTTTTCACAGGGGCCAGTAAACCATTTTTTATTTTAGTACTTCTGAGCATTTTATATTCAAGGAGATGAACAATTTTGCATCTATGTAATTGGAGTTATACATGAACCGAATAAGACCTGTATTTTGGAAAATTCAATTTAGATGCACTTTTGCAACTCTAGAGATGATAATCAGGCAACATTGGACATGAGAATGTAAGGTAAGAATGTCTTAATATGTGCAAAAATGAAGAATTTGAAAATGTGAACAGCCTATTACATAGATATGCTCTTTCAGAATTACAAGTGATAAAAATTGGAAGAGGAGGGCTCAGAATAAGGTGATAAGTGATAACAATATCATATGGGTGCATGAGCACATCATTATATGTTCTCAGGTACAGATTTAACAGGGGGCGAGTAGAAACAAAAAAAATCTTTAGTATCCCTTAAAAATTATTAAATAGTGTAGATGAGAGGTTCTTGAGGTAATTATAGAGAGGTGTTACAGGCTGTATATATGTTTAGATTAGGAAAGTATATATTCTCTGATTCATAGAGATTGTGAGGCTAATTTATAGGCTGATTTGTAGGAAGATTTTATTCTGTCTTTCCTAGAATAGAAGCCTATACCTGTATATATATACATGCTTATTCAGTGAATAAATCACAACAAATACTACACTAATTCAGTGTTTGCAATGTGGTATCAGAGCAACTCTAATCTAGGGTTTGCATTAGAAATTAAAATCAGAAAAAATCTGGGTCTGTAGCCTGAACAGTAGGCTTGGGATTAAAGCACCGGTGCACAGTGATCTGGTGAAGTCACAGCTTGTCCTAGGAGAAGCACCACCCGCCGACCGGCGTTTCCCCAGAATCCGGTTGCCGGAATCTCAGTGCGTGGGCCACACGCGCCGTCAGACAGATCGGCTCCGCCACCACGCGCCGGTGCGTGAGAGCGCGTACGCCGCCAGAAACCACTCCGATCAGCTCCTTTCGGCTCGATTCTGTCTGTTCTCCTTGATTCTCTACCTGGTTGGGTCTGCTTCTACATAGTTGTGAGACCTTTGGCTTATACAGGTTCTGGGTTCTGTCTCAATTTGATTCTGTCGATATTTTCTGTTGGGTTTTTGTTTGTGGCTATTATTTTTGAAATATGGAAAAGAAAAATGCTACTGTTGTGACTGATGTAGTTTCGGTAATGTCGAAAATTACGGAACATAAGCTTAACAGTACAAACTATTTAGATTGGAGTAAAACAGTTAGATTATATTTGTTGAGTATTGATATGGATGAGCATTTGACTGATGATCCTCCTAGTGGAGATTCGAAAAA
>CATKHJ010059180.1:0-10872 GCA_949750685.1 Vernicia montana
AAAGATTTTAGTGGAATTAATTCCATTGAACATTGGAAAATTATTTAGGATGATTCCAAGTAAGGAATATGAAATTAAATTGTAAAATGTGAAAGGTAAAAGAATTAACTCCTTGATGGGGTATTCGTTCAACTTATAGAATAATGAGTAAAAATTTTAATTTGAGCAAAGGGATATGTATAATATTGTTTAATGTGTCTTAACCATGATTTGATGAGATAATGCAAATATGGTTAAGAATGGGAAATGTGATAATAAGGTTAAATTAGAATATGGTTAGTGATGGTAAAGGAATAATGATTAATATTCAACTTGTGTAATGTGATTGTAGAATCAAAAGTCAACTGTATTGTTCGAGATACCGATGAATCTCATTTTATTTTGCATTGAGTGCTAATTAGGAGCTAAGAAGTTCAAGGTGAGTACTTAATAATATTATACGTTTTGTGCCTTGAATATGAGCTTTTATGCTCAATCAATTCTTATTTGAAATGCATTACAACTCTTTGGTAAGCATTATTTGTTTATTGATTATTGAGCCAAATTGAGAAATTATTCTTTATGGAATTTAGCCAAATGAGCCTATATTGTTTTGGTCTTTTAATATGACCAATGATGGGAATTAAATTGTTATTGATATGTTATCCATTGAATCATTTCATGGATAGAAAAAATAAATTGTTATAATGATTACATGATAAGCATAATACCTCTCTGATGTGAGGCAATACATCGAGTCTTGTGCACAATGGTAATGGAACCTGTGGATAGGGTAAGAGTATCCGAACCTTAGCTGGAAAAAGTTTAATGTCCCAAGTACGTATGACCTGATCAGTTGTGCGTGTGACTAGGTATATGGGAGTGAGTAAGGCATAGGCCGCCACTCAATTGTTTATGGGGAAAACACACCGTTTCCTAGAATGGAATTGATTCTGCTAACGATATAATGTTTGTTGTAAATGTGAAAGTTGTTCCATAAGGACAATTTTGATTAGCATCGCTTTATTGCTATAATGAGCCACCAGCATTCATACATCACTTGTTTATCCTATATTATATTATTCTGTTCTCATTGAGTTTTGTCTCATTCCATAGTTGTTGTTTTTTTTTTGGACTAGTTGATAGATCAGTAAGGTAAATTCCAAGTTCTATATCTCCACTTGGAAATTGCACTGCTATTTTGGTATTATGGTATGATTATGCAATATTTTCGGAAGCTTCACTCTAGAGCTCCATGGATTTCAAAGTCTGTAATAATGATATAACATAGAATATTATTTGCATGGTATGAGGTTTGTTGCAATATTATTATAATCCAAGCACTGAAGTAATTTATGGTGAACTACGATAAAGTTAATGGAAAATGGAGTTCAAAAGTAAAAGCATGTAAATAGTATTAAGTAAATAATTAATTGTTTCGTAAATGTTTAATATGTTATTGGATATTAAGGAATGGTAATTATGGTTTCGATTATGGGGTAATGATAACTTGGTAATTAATGGAAGTTAACAATTATTATAAGGGTTCTACGGGTTTAGGTGACTTTATGTCTCCCTATGCCCTAGGACAGTTATGGCTCAAAGACGGGTCGTGACAATTCATAATATAGAATAATTATTCTATTCTGTATAAATGACCATAATATCCTTATAAATTAATTTCATTATTAATATTAAAATTGAATATAATTTTATTTAAGAAACAATTTAAATGCATAATAAATAAAATTTTTATTTGACTTAAAATTTAAAAAAATAAAAAATATTTTTTAAATTAATTTCTTGTTCTATTTATTCAATTTTTTTTTGCAAAAAATTGATTAAGGGAGTTAAAATTTTAAAATAAACAATAATATATATATATATATATATATATATATATATATATATATATATATATATATATATATATATAATATTAAAAAAAATGAAAATCTGAAAAAAAAAAAAAAAGTTAATAGTAGTGGGATTGGACCTGCCAACATTTTTTAAGGTAAAAATGAAAATTCTCTATTTCATAGTTTAAAGAATACCAATTCTTTAATTTTTGGTAGAATATGTATTTCATAAAAATTATGAAATTGTTATTCCATGAAATTAGTATTCTTTGTCTAAAATTTGAACCAAAATAAGGAATAACTAATCCTTACATAATAACTATTCTATTCCTAGTCAATTACATAAACCAAACATAGCTTATAATCTATTTATTCATACTTAGAAGGAAATTTGAAGACAAAATTTAAAAGTTATCTTAGAGTTTTATGGACTCATAGTAGAGAGCATGAGGGGGCCGGCCATCTTAGGGAGTAAATGAGCTAGAAATTTCTTTAATTGACATGTGATGAAAATGAGATGATTTATTGTCTTTAGGATAAATTTTAGTTTAAATGAATGGTTTGGAAGCTTGGTATGAAAGGCTTCCTTTGGAAGCTTGGTATGTGCTCATCTTCTTGAAAGTTGCCTAATTTCAATGGATATAAATATACAAAAACATTTCTATTAATACAAAGTTTACTTAGTCAAAGGTGGAGCCCACTTTCATTAAGTTAACTAACTTATTATTTTCATATCATTTCACTTAAATTTTTCCCTTCTCATTCACATATTAGTCAGCCATATTAGTATATGGTTAGGCCTCACACTTTATTTCACATATTCATGTACCGTTAAATTGTCATTTTCGATTGTTTTTGTGAAATGACGGTTTTACCCTTATTACAGCATATATTATTGTAACCACTATCAATGTGAATTATTAAACTTATTTTCACTAATCATATTCATAGAATCCATATAAGTACTTAAGTACTATAATAGCATAGTAAAATTTTTTTTTACGTACATTTAACCTAGCACGTTTGTGTTCAAATTTAGTCTTACTATCTCAATAGTTGTTTAAATTGTCTTCCTATAGCACCATCGATAATTCTTAGAATTAGAATGGGTTTAGGGTGTTACAAATTTAGTCAATTTCAATTTTGATCTTGACAATCAAATTGAATTGTACTAATATTTTATATAAGTGTATTTTTACATATAAAATACATTAAAAACACTTGAGAATCAAGAATTTAGAAAACTCTCTAAGTGTTGTGCTGATCTCCTAAGTTGCGCCTGAAACTAGGAAGTCATGCTTGTAACAAGCCAGTCGTGATCATGACATGCTTAGTCGCGATCGCAATATAATTCAAGTCATAAAGCCTGAATTTGGTTGAGGTTTAAAGAGGTTCGCGGTCACAGTCATGACCACAACATTGAACGCAAAAGAGATATAGCGACCGCAACTGAGCAATAGCGACTGCGACATTCATAAGGCAGATAGCCGTCCCAACGATCATATTGAATCAAGCAATGAAGATATGCCACGTGTCACTAGCCGTTGAGACATATGAATATAACGACCGCAATATAGCAGTAGCGACCGCAGTATAGCAGTAGCGACCACAAAAAGGATATTGCAACTGCGATTTAACTCTAACAATGCAATTAATGAAGATTTTCTAGCTGTTATGGAGAGATTTGGCCAAGCCCCATTTGTAACGGCTCTTTGGTGTTGGGAGGCTATAAATACTCCCTCCAAAGGCCTTCAATAAGAACCAATAACATCTCTAAGTGGACAAACTCTTGTATTTTGATTTTTTAAGCCTTAAACTTCATTTAACACATTTTGTGTTTGTTGTAAGAGCTTTAATTGCTCAAGGGTTGGGTGTTAGCCTTAAACACTTGATAGGTTTGGAAGTGAGTCTTAGTAAAACTCTTATTTAGGTTTGAGTGTGAGCCTAGTGAAAACACTTGAGAGGTTTGAGTGTGAGCCTAATGAAAAAACTTGAGAGGTTTAAGTGTGAGCCTTGGGAAAATACTTGTAAGGCTTGGTGTGAACCTAAACACTAAATTGGGAGTGAACTTGGAAAAACTACATTGATAGTGAAATACCCAATTGGTGATTGGGGAGTGGATGTAGGATTGGTCATAATCCGAACCACTATAAATCTTTGTGTCCTTTCTCTTCTTCCCCTAATCTTCATTCTTTAATTTTTTAATCACCCATCAATTCAACTCTCCTTCTTGGTGCACATTGGGTAACAAGTGGTATCAGAGCATTGGTCTCATTTTTACAAGTTTTAAAGCATGAGAAAAGATCAAAATGAGCAATGAAGGGATCAATCATCTCAAACCACACTTTAATGGCACCGATTATGCTTATTGGAAGTATAGATGGAGGTCTACCTTGATAGTGATCTCATAGATATATGGGATAGTGTTCTTGAATAGTGAAAGTCTCCATCAAAGGTGATTGAAGGTGTAGAAGAGATGATTCTAAGAAAAGAGTAGGTATAAACTCAAAGAAAGGCAAATGGGAAGAATAAAAGAGCTATGGCTATTCTTCTTAGTGCCTAGTCAAGAGAAGAATATGGAAGAGTTCAACAATGTACAAGTGCTTTTAACATTTGTAATATATTGTAGAATTATCATGAAAGCTCCAAGCAAGTCAAATAAAAAAAGATTCAAATGTTTGTTCATGAGTATGAGCTATTCAAGATCAAGCTTAATGAAAATGTGACCGACATGACCAACCGTTTCCTTGGCATAGTCACAAGGTTGAAGAAATTTGGAAAAGTTTATTCTTTGGAAGACATCAACAATAAAATTCTTAGAACTCTTCCAAAGAAGAACTTCAAATCCAAAGTTTTATCAATTGAAGATACTCATGATCTTGACAAGATACCTACAGATGTCCTTATTGGCAAACATCTCACTCATAAGATGACCTTGAAAAATGAAGAAGTCCAAGGTGAGAAAAAGAAGACACTTGCCTTTAAAAGCTCCACACAAAAACATGATGATAGTGAGAGTCAATCTAGTGACTCCGATGAGAGCAATGTTGATAATGATGAGCAAACAATAATAACAAGGAGAATGAAGGAGATTATCAAAAGGAAAGAGAAGAAACTATTTAAAAAGTCTTCTTACAACTCCAATTCAAACAAGGAGAAGAAAAATGAAGTGACTTGCTATGATTGTGGAAAGCAATGTCACATAAAATCGGATTGTCCCAAGAACAAGAAGAAGAAGAATTGGGACAAGGAGAAGAAGAAGAGCTTCAAGGCTACTGATAACTCTATTTTCTTAAAGTTATTTTACCTGTTTAAACTCAAATTTTGGTTTAGATCTTAAGAATTTAATAATATTATTACTTATTTTGAGAAACAAATAATTCTAACAATTTATAAATAAAATTATAAAATATTTTTAGTATTTTATTTTATTTTGCAGATCAAAATGACATTAATGATGCAGACAATGATGTCATGATATTAATGATGCAGACAATGATGTCATAATAATAATGATACAGGCAATGATGTCATGATATTTATAATGCAAACAATGATATCATAATAATAATGATGTAGGTAATGATACAAGATGGTGAAAAAAGAAGATGTAAATTGCCTATAAATAGACATTACCACCCCTCCTTCAAATCATCATTCAATCAAATAAACAAATATTTAGAGAGATTTATATTTTCTTAATTTCATTTCATTTTATTTTCATTTTGATCATGAAGAGAAGTTTTGGAACTCGTGTACGCCAAAGATTGTATATCAAAAAGAGTTCTTTCTAAACTTTTATTTTTTTAGTTCAATAATAAGTTGTTATTATGTTTTCTATAAGATTGATTGTTAATTTAATTATTTCTTTCATCTTAACTATGAGTAGCTAAATTTCTTATCTAGGATTTAGATGTAATCTCTTGATTTTCCTATGACTATCTTTGTTTGATTGATTTGGTTTTGATTATTAGAATTAATCTTTTATCTTAAAATTTAATGCTTGTAAATAATTGATCACTATTTGCATGTTTAAAGATATTATATGAAATAGCGATAGTGAAAGCATAATATTAGTTTATTGAGATATTAGACCTAAGGAATGTGTTGCTTAGAGATAAGAACATTCCTTTGTGATTAATTAAAGGATTTCCATAAAACTTAATGGGTTTGTGTGAATTGCTTGTGATCACGAGAATAAACATAAAGTTAACATAAATACTTGTGTTGTGTCTTGAGAGAGAACATCATATAATTTAGGAAAATCTAATCATTAATTCCAATAAAATTAAACCAATCTAGAGGACATAGAAAAGTTATAAGTAATCAATTGATAAAATCTAAATCCTAGATCTCTATTATATATTTGAATTTGTCTTTTAAATTTTCTAACATCTGTTTTAATTTTCTTTTTTCTTCACAACTAAATTAATTTTCTAAATAATAGAGTAATCATACTTTTTGGTAATTGTCAATATTTTTCCTCTGGGATCGACACTCTATTCACACACTATTACTTGCCTACGATTTGTACACTTGCAGATTTAGTACAACAGGTTGCCAAAGGGGAAAAATCTTAGAAATGGTATTGTGTATGTGTATAATGATGATGTTATTCCTGACATTTTGGGCATGTATAAGCAGGATAATAATATAGATTTCTACATAGATCATTGTGTAGATACCCCAAATGTGATAGATGATGGACATTTGCTCACAATTCTTATTTGTGATGTGAATAGTGGCATTAATGTGGAAGTTGAGGGAATTGGAGGTAATGTGGAAGTTGAGGGAGTTGGAGTTAATGTGGATGGTAAGGGAGTTAGATTTAATGTAGATGGTGAGGGAGTTGGAGTTAATGTTGAAGTGGTAGGTGAAACAATAGGCTTTAGTTTCAATGTAGGTGATTTAAGTTATGGTGAGGCTAGGGTTTATAATAGGAAAAAAATAGGTGGTGAGAGTATTGTTACTGCTGGGACAAAATATGGTGAAGATGACCAATATGAAGAATTTGAGGTTGATGTTGACTATCATTCTGATATTGATAATGAGGAGTTAAGGAAAGCTACGGAAAATGTGAGGCAATATCATGCAAATTTGGAAGCAAATGCTGAAGATGTAGATGAGGATGATAATTCATCTGAAAATGCTGAAGATGACGTAAAAGATGATGATGAAGAATCTGATATGTAGGGCAGTGAGGTATCTAGTGATGATATTGAAAAAAAATTATGTTGAGTTAAGTGTGAGTGAGGAGCATGACAGTGATGATGCCTGCAGTATAAAAGAGTTGAATAGAGATGAAGAGTATGGGAATGTTAGGAGGAAGTTAAAAAGAAGGTTGCATATGATCCAAAATATAAAGTGCCTCCTTTTGTGTTCAGCATGGTGTTTGAGAATGCATCTCAATTTAGGGAAGCATGTACCATGTATTCCATATTCAGGGGGTGTTGAAATTGATTTCCAAAAGAATGAAAAAAAAAGAGTGAGAGCTATTTGCACATTTCATGAATGTCCTTGGATGATATTTGCCATCTTAGACCCTAGTTCTAATGATTTCATGATCAAGACCTACAAGCACAAACATAGATGTCATAGGGTGTTTACGAATAAAAGGGTGACTTGTAAGTGGCTGATTGGGTATTTTAGGGAAATTCTAAGCGAAAGTCCAAAGAAAAAAATAAAAGAGATGCAGGCCCATGTTATAGTTAACTTGAGAACACATATAGCCTTTAGTATGTGCAAGAGGGTTAAGAAAGCATAGAGTATTGAGTTTGAAGGAGATTATAAGGAGGAATATGCTAGGTTAGAGATTTATGCTGAGGAGTT
Source organism: Vernicia montana (assembly GCA_949750685.1). NCBI lineage: Eukaryota > Viridiplantae > Streptophyta > Magnoliopsida > Malpighiales > Euphorbiaceae > Vernicia > Vernicia montana. Next base: position 7,668 of record CATKHJ010059180.1, read on the forward strand.
AAGGATCACTAATCCTGGCAGTACCATCATTCATATAGCTAACAATGACAGTGGTAAATTTGAAGCTTTTTATATTTGTTTTGATGCACTTAAAAAGGGTTGGAAAGTAGGGTGTAGGCCAGTTATAGGAGTTGATGGTTGTTTCTTAAAAATATTTCTAAAGGGAGAATTGCTAACTGCAATAGAAAGAGATGCTAATGACCAACAATTTCCAATTGCTTAGGCTGTAGTCAAGATTGAGAACAAAGAAAATTGGACTTAGTTTCTTGATTTGTTGTGTAAAGATCTTGGGCTCATAGATGGCAAAGACCTGGTTATTATTTCAAATATGCAAAAGGATAGTGTTTTATTACTTTGGTTATTTTACTTATTCTAATTATTTTTATGCTGCCTTATACTTGTACAACATTTGGCTTATTACAGGGTCTAATTGAAGCTATGAAGGATGTTCTGCCTCAAGCAGAACATAAGTGGTGTGCAATGCACATTTTCAATAGGTGGCAAAAGAAATGGAAGGGTTCTGTATTAAGAAAACAATTTTGGATTTATGCCAAAACTCCATATTGGCAAGCATTTCATGATCAGTTGAATGAATTGGATAACATAGCTCCTAGAAGTGTTGTAGACTTGTTGCAATGGCCTCCTCCTAAATGGTGCATGGCTTATTTCTCATTTGCAAGTAAGTGTGATAGTGTAGATAACAATATGTGTGAAAGTTTCAATGGAATTAACTTGGAAGCTAGGACAAAACACATTATAAGCATGTTAGAGCAAATTAGAGTAGATATGATGAATAAGATTCATATTAATAAGGCTAAAGCATCAAAATGGGTAAAAAAATGTAAGTCCTTTAGCCATTCAAAAGATAGAGCAGAACATGGTTAGGGCATTTTAGTGTCATGTTGAATTTAATGGTAATGATGGTTTTGAAATATCTGAGGGTAAAGACAGACATGTAGTTGATATGGAGAAAAAGTCATACACATGTAGGGCTTGGGACTTTTCTGGAATTTCATGCCCTCATGCCATTTGTGTTGTTTATCATTTAAAAGGCAAAATACTTGAATTTGTGGATAAATGTTACAGCAATCAAACTTACCTGTCAAGTTATAAGTTTGCAATGCAACTTGTCAAAGGTAAGGATATGTAGCCCTAAACTGGAAAGCCTAATATGCTGCTACCTGAGGGGAAGAAGATGTTTGGTAGGCCAAAGAAAGGAAGAAGAAAAGATCTTAATGAACCTCAAAAGCCCAATAGCAGTGGCAAGCTTTCAAGGAGAGGAGTTCAAATGACATGTTCAATATGTAAATGCAAAGGTCACAATAAAGAAGGCTGCAAAAATAAGGATCTACCACAATCTGCAAATGTGAGTTAACTGCATTAATTATATGTTAGGTTAATAATTTATAATTTCAAATGTGAGTTAATAGATTGCTTGTTATAATATTCTTGTTATTGATGCAGCAAAGCAATATCCAAGAATCACAACCCCCACTGACTCAGGAGATAATAACTCAGTTTGCATTTATTTTGAACAACTATCAAAACACAACAAATGCAAACAGTGACAAAAGGAATTTAAATGATCAAAATGCCAGCTATGGAATCTTGGTAATATTTTATAATACTCATTATTTTATCTTGGTAATATGTTTTATATAGATGCAATGATATAACTTGATGCTTGTATCAAAACACAAATCATCAACTTACAAGCAGACCAATTGGTGGTATAAGGATATTTGAACCAATATAGGATGAGGTAAGAAGTGGTAGGACAGTAGAAGCACCAAATAGAGGCAAGGGTAAGGAGAAGGTTTTATATAAAAGCACAGGCAGCAAAAGGAAAAAACTAGGCCCCAAGTCCAAACCATTTGGTCTTGGATTGTACTATGATGATGTCACACCCCACATTTTAGGGTGTGACGATTCTAGGATTTAGGGAGACTTAAAGTCACCAAACCCCATAGAATCCAGTAAATAATTCCTTTAACTATAAATCATTACCCAGAATCTCAACCAGTAAACCCATCCAAATCATACACTCCGATACTTATAATTTTTACACCAAATATTAATAACTCCAATACACACACTACAACATATATTACCAATATATTCTATTGATCACTGGTAATAATTATACAATATTTACTTTTATACCATAGAGCTCTAATTACTGAAGAACGAACAAAATATATATAAACAACCCAGCGCAAGACACTCTCCAAGTGAAGTACTGGAACTTGGAAGTTACCTTGCCGACTTCTCTAGAGCCCCTGAAAAAAAATAATAAACTACTAAAATTTGAGACAGGCTCAGTGAGTAAATAATAATATAATATAAAGATAGAAGAAGAATAAATAGATTCGGTATTACAGTAGAAAGAATTTAATGGGAATATAAAAGACCATACGCAATAACAATAAATATTCAGTATACAGTGGTATTTTCTTTTAGCAGAAATCAGTAAAATGGAGACGGTGTGTCTCCCAGTGAAATTGAGAGTACTGGTCTAAGCTTTGCTCTCCAATAATAACAGTAAACAGTTATATAAGACTGATCAGGTCTTATGGCTAGGATTACCCTTCCCAGTTAGGGTTCGGATACACTCATCCTATCCGCAGGCATACCATGTGCACAAAGTCTGATGTGAACCCACATCAAATGGGTATTTATACTTTATAATATAATAAGGTTTACAGTAAATGATCAAGTTCAGTACATAGACAATTGAGATTAACAGTAGCAAATCAATGATCAATATTTGAGATTATTTCGGGTAAATGACCATTTATCAATTAACAAAAAATGGAGTATTATTCAGGGTGATTCAATCAAACATGGTCTCAAATAAAATTACTATATACGATATTATATTATTAAATACTCATAGTGAAACTTCTTTGCTCCACTATTCAACACAAGTAAAAAGGTAATTCGCGACCTTCCGGAGATTTCGCCTTATCTTTTCCTTTCTCTTTTTGGTCTACAATTTACATAATATTTCATTATCTTGGAACAATCATTTTCAAATAAAATATATTCTTTTAGCATTATTTACATATAGCAATTTCTCACTATATCTTTAATGTATCTCATTCAATTCAATTTTGGAAAAAAAATCTATAAGTTACTAATTTCCCCAATTAATTCCTAAATTATTCAATTGACATTCAATTGAAACTATTCTTATATTCAGTTA
>CATKHJ010059219.1:0-16723 GCA_949750685.1 Vernicia montana
TTTGGTATAATAATTCGTTTAGTCTTTCAATTTTATTATTTTTACAATGATATTTTATAACTGAAAAAATTCTTATTTCACAATCACTACCAACAAAATTAATTAAGTGTACATTAATATTATTATTTTGTACATAATAAGTATGAACATCCTATGTAGGTACAAGATTCAATGATTCCACCTTTACTAATAATTATTAATTATAAATATAAATATACAGTAAATTAATTTTTTTTGTTATATTAATTTTTTTTACTAAGAAAAATCATTTTATTCTTAACATGATTGGATTAAAAAAATTTATTTAAAATTAAAATAAATATATTCTTTTTATTTTTTAATTAATGTAAATAAAAACTAAATGCAGTTATTTATGCGTAAAATGACTAATAAGAGCAATATTTTATTTTTTAAATTAAAAATATATTATATAATTTATTTTATTTATAAAATTAACAAAATGTTTGATAATAATAATAGTGTAATTGCCACTATTTACAAGATACTAGTTTTTACATCACGTTTGCATGTGGAGCAACATTTTCAATAACTCAACATTTTCTTTATATATATTATATTTTTAATATAAATTATAATAGATTTTGTCATTATATGATGTTGAAGTACTATTAATCTATTTTAAGTTGAATAATCATAAATTAAAATTAAAAACTTAGTAACTATATATTTGACACAATTATATGCATGATAAATTATTTATATTATTCATATTTGTAACTATTAGATTCATTGTGATAGTTTTATTAAACAAAAAATGTAGGTTCATCATATATAAGCAACATGATCATTAAGTATTACTTATAGGTTCATCAAATATATAGTGTAGGTTCATCATTTGTGAACTGTAGGAATTGTTCTTTAATTAACCTGTTACCATTGTTAAATGAAGTTGACACAATTATATGCATGATAAATTATTTATATTTGTAACTATTAAATTCATTGTGATAGTTTCATTAAATAAAAACTGTAGGTTCATCATATATAAGCAACAGGATTATTAAGTATTGCTTATAGGTTCATCAAATATATGGTGTAATTTCATCATTTGTGAACTGTAAGAATTGTTCTTCAATGAACTTGTTACCATTGCTAAATGAAGTTGTAATTTCTCAGAAATGAACCTGCACCTTATGCAAAAAAAAAAAAAAAAAAAAAAAAAAAAAAAGAACTTGTCATTATATTATAATGAACTTTTAACTATTCTTAAATGAACCTGCAGGTTATGTATAATGAACCTGCAGGTTATATATAATGAACCTGTTACTTTTATCATCAAATATATGGTGTAGATTCATCATTTGTGAACTGTAGGAATTCTTTTTCAATGAACCTATTATCATTACTAAATAAACCTATAACTTCTCAGAAATGAACCTGCACCTTATGCAAAAAAAAAAAAAAAAAAAAAAAAAAAATGAATATGTCATTGTATTCCAATGAACATTTAACTATTCTCAAATGAATCAGTATGTTATATATAATAAACTTATAGGTTATATATAATGAACTTATAGGTTATATATAATGAACCTGCAACTTTTATAATGATATTTGCATTTGATTTTTTTTTCAGAGCTAAAAATGCACATTTACAGTTTTTTGCTCAACAAAAAATATCACATTTAATTTGAAAATTAATAGATTATTAATATCATATATAGTGCTTTAAATATATTTTTTTGAAATAAGTGCTTTAAATATTTTAAAAAATATTAAATCATCAAATTAAATTAAAATTTTAAAAAATAATTTTAAATTTATGTAATTTAAATTTTGAGGTTAAATTACTCCCAATTTTATCATATAAATTTATCAATCCATATTTAATAGAAATTTGTTGAAATTATAATTACCAAAATTAAAAACTCATAAAAAAAAAAGAATTGTATTTTTTTTCAAAAAAAAGAATAATATTTATTTTAATTATTACCCATATAATTATTCTCCAGCAAAAAAAAATGTGATTTTTATAATTGGTAATTTAGTGGTTCTCTCTTATTTTTTCTTCTTAAATACAGTGGTCCCCCCTCTTTTTTCTCCTTAATTATAGTTGGTCCCCCTTGATCCACAATGCTACATGGATCTAGGTTTATAATATAATTTACCATGTATGTGACAACCTAGTTTGAAGAGTAAAATCATAAATTTAATTACCTTTCAAAATTTTAAAATTATACAAATTTAATTAAATTGTGACTTATTTAAAATTGTAATTCAGTTTCTGATATGATTCGTTCAAAAAGTGACTTGCTTGTTAACTGCTTAAGCTAGCAGGACACGTGCCCGTAGGGAGGTTCCCATTATTCCCTATATAAAGGTAACGTTCATATCACTTTCATATAAGAGAATATTTCATACATTCTCTCACTACTCTCTCTGGCTAGATCATCGTAGTCTCCTCGCTGGGATAGCCCCCGGGGAGCTCATTATCTCTCTCTCTCTCAGGTCCTACCATTCACAAGATCCCGCATCTATACTATCAGATAAGATCTATTCTTATCAGGATAACTTGTGAATACCCATAAAATCATGACTTTTACACAATTTGTGTGCTGTATACATATGATTCTATTAAGATTTTTCTTAGATGTTATGTAAGTGTAACATTTTTATTATAGTATTTTCAAAATTTAATCAAAATTATATAGATATTGTTGTAAAATAAAAGAGAGAATTAGAGAGAATAAAGAAAAAATAGAAGAGAATGATCTATCTATCACTTTATTAAAAGTTACACTTATTTATTGGTGCCAACATTTATAGAGATAGAGATAGAGATAGAGTGCTTTATAGAGATAGGGATAGAGTACTATCTTTATAAGGATTTCTATCTAGAGAGATAAAGATAAAGACATCCACATGTATCATAACAGTACCCTTGGATGTCTATTTTATAAAAAATATGTCTCATTAAAACCTTACTAAGAAAAAATCCTGAGGGAAAAAAATCTTAGTGAAGGAAAAAGAGTACATTATTCTTGTAGAATTTGCGAATAAAATTGCCTTATTAAAAACCTTGCTAGAAAAATCCAATGGGACAAAACCTAGGCTAAGGGAAAAAGAGTACAATGTACAAAAATCTCCCCATAATTAAAACATAGTTTCTAACAAAGATCTCTTAGCCAGCGCATGCCAATTTTGTTCACCAACTTCTCAAATGTTGTTGTAGGAAGTGCCTTTATAAACAAATCTGCTAAGTTGTCAATGGATTGAATTTGATGAACATTTAAAAATCCTTGCTTTTGAAGTTCATGTGTGAAAAATAACTTTGGTGAAATATGTTTGGTTCTATTCCCTTTAATGTATTATCCTTTGAGTTGTACAATACATGCAACATTATCTTCATATAACACTATTAGATTTTCTTTATCAAATGGAAGATAACATGTTTCTTTGATATGTTGAATCAAAGATCTCAACCATATGCATTCTTGACTTGCCTCATGAATGGCTAATATTTCAGCATGATTGGAAGATGTGGCAGTAAGAGTTTGCTTTGTAGAACACCAAGATGTAACAGTGCCATCATATGTAAACAAGTAACCTGTTTGTGATTGAGCTTTATGTGGATTAGATAAATATTCATCATCTACACATCCAATTAATTCTGACTTCGAGTCTTGCAGATAATATAAACCCATATCTGATGTACCACGTAAATAATGAAGTACTTGTTTAACACCATTCCAATGTCTTCGAGTTGGTGAAGAACTATATCTTTGCTAGTAAACTAATAGAGAATGCTATATCAGGTCTTCTACAATTAGCAAGATACATTAATGCACCAATAACACTAAGATATAGTACTTCTAGACCAAAAATTTCTTCACTATTATCTCGAGGACAAAAATGGTCATTTTTCACATCAAGAGATTGAACAACCATAGGAGAACTCATTAAATGTGATTTATCCATATTAAAATGTTTTAATATCTTTTCGATATAAGTTGACTGATGAACAAAAATCCCTCCAAATAAATGCTCGATCTGCAAGCTGAGACAAAATTTTGTTTGTCCTAAATCTTTCATTTCAAATTCATTTTTTAAATATGTTATTGTCTCTGTTAACTCTTTAGGAGTCCCAATGATATTCAAATTTTTTTAGTGTAAAAGTTTTAAAATTTGGCTATATATTGTATTTGGCCCTCCTTATTTTATGTGAAAATTTTCCTTAGATGTATAGAAGTTGATTTATTTATATATACCACCTTCATATAAATTATGGTATAAAATATTTGGTCCTCCTTAAAAAAAAATTCTAGCTCCGTCACTGTTGTCAAGTGATCCATACAAATAAGTTGTAACAACATCCATAAGACGCATATGAAGTCCTTCTAAAATTGTCAGGCTAATTAAAAATCTAAATGTAATTGCATCCATAACTGGAGAATAAGTCTTCTCGTAATCAATGCCAGGTCTTTGAGAGAAACCTTGTGCTATAAGTTGTGCTTTGTATCTCACAATTTCATTTTTCTCATTACATTTACGTACAAATACCCATTTATAGCCTACTGGCTTCACACTTTCAGGTGTTCGAAGAATGGGCCCAAAGACTTGGCATTTTTCCAGCGAATTTAATTATGCCTGGATTGCGTCTTTCCATTTTAGCCAATCATCTTTATGTCGACATTCATTGACAGACTGCAGTTCAATGTCCTCACTTTCTTTTGCAATATCAAGCGCTATTGTATATACAAATATATTATCGACAATAATTTCATTTCGGTCCCATCTCTTTCTTGAAGTGACATAATTTATTGAGATCTCTTTGTTATCATCATTTTCAGGTACCTGAATATTTTCTAGGGTTATTTGCTCATTTATGTCAACTATTTCTATTATGGGCTCTTCAGGAGTATCAATAGTTTTGAAAGAATCAATTTATTTATTTTGTTCATTTTTCTTTCTTGGATTCTTATCCTTGGAACCAAGTGGCCTACCGCGTTTCTGGCGTACCATGGACTTATTTGCTATAGTATTAACATGTTGTCATACTGGAACATCAATTCTAATCGGAGCATTTTCAGCTAGTATATGGGATTTGGTAACTCATTTTGGATCAGAAAATGCATCGAGCAATTGGTTTGCTATACTTTGCAAATGAATGATCCTTTGAATTTCTAATTCACATTGCTTTGTATAAGGATCAAGGTGATTTAATAATGGCTCATTCCATATAATTTGTTTCTCTAATTGCTTGTTTTCTTCCCCCCAATTTAGGAAACATAGGCTCATTAAAATGACAATTATTAAATCTCACAGTAAAAACATCCCCTGTTAATGGTTCAAGATATTTAATTATAGAGGGGGATTCATATCCAACATATATTCCCAATCTCCTCTGATGGCCCATTTATGTGCGTTGTGTGTGTGTGTGAGGGAGGGAGGGGGAGGGGTGTGGGGGTGGGTGTGGAGCGCAATAGGAACATAAACAACACATCAAAAAATTCTCAAATGAAAAATATTTGGCTCTCGGTCAAAAACCAACTGTAAAGGTGAAAATTCATGGTAGCTAGTTGGCCTGATGCGTATAAGAGTTACTGCATGTAAAATTACATGTCACCAAACAGAAATAAGGAGATTTGTCTTCATAAGTAATGATCTAGCTATTAATTGAAGATGTTTAATAAAAGATTCAGCTAAACCATTTTGAGTATGAACATGAGCAACAGGTTGCTCTATAGTCATTCCAATTGACATGCAATAATCATTAAAGGCATGAGATGTAAATTCACCAGCATTATCAAGACGAATTGTTTTAATGGCATAATCTGAAAATTATGCTCTTAATCGAATTATTTGAGCAAGTAATTTTGCAAATGCCAGATTTCGAGTTGATAATAAACATACATGTGACCATCTTGTTGATGCATCTATTAAAATCATAAAATATTTAAATTGTCCACATAGTGGATGAATTGGTTCACAAATATCACCTTGTATACGTTCCAGAAATGTAGGTGATTCATTTTGAATTTTTCTTGGTGATGGCCTAATAATTAACTTTCCCTGAGAGCAAGTCAAATATGAAAATTCATTAGATTGAAGAATCTTCTGGTTTTTCAATGGATGGCTATATGAGCTCTCAGAGATTCTCCGCATCATTGTTGATCCAGGATGACTCAGCTGATCATGCCAAATAAGAAAAGTATTTGGATATGTAAACTTCTAGTTTACTATCATATTTGTTTCAATTATACGCAAATATGTGTAATATAAGCCAAAAGAGAAAGTATATAATTTCTCCAACACATATTTTTTTATCCATTATGAAGGTTGTAATATAGAGATATTCTATATTTCTCACATTTGTTATCTCAATGTGATATGTATTTTGGCGAATATCTTTAAAACTCAATAAATTTCTGAGAGATTTGAAAGAAAATAATGCATTCTTAATAATGAAATGTGTTCCTCCAGGTAGTAATATATTTGCTCTTCTGGCCTTTAATTATTTTTTTTACTACCAGAAATTGTATTAACATAAATTTCTCCCATTTTTAAATGAGAAAAATATTTCTTATCTCTTAGTATGGTGTGCATGGTTGCACTATCTGTAATGCATAAATCTGCATCATTTGTACTAAATCCTACTAATGACTGAGTAGGATCCATAATTTCTTCACAAAGATAAAATATATTTGTAAGAAACATAAAAATAATAATAATTCAATATAAATTCTTGAGTAAAATTAAGCCAATAAGTCATAGATAAAAACTAAATACAAATACTTAAGTAAAAACAAACCAATAAGTCACTAAAATTTCAAACTAAATGTTTAAATTGGAAAAAATAAAGCAAACTAAGGAACTAAATAAACTCATATAATTTTTAGGCATTTGCATTTCCATCACCAATTAAATGTTCAATTTTTCCTTTAGGATTCTCAAAGAAATCGGAAACATCTAAATGTGTGACATCAATAGAATCATCATCGAAAACATCATTGTTGTCTGTGAAATTTGCTTCTATATTTTTGCCTTTCTTTTTCAAGGAATCTTGATAGAGTTCAACAAGATATTTTAGTGTACGACAGGTACGAGACCAATGCCCTTTCATTCCACATTGATAACATTGATTTTCTGAATGTTGTTTTGATCCATTGTTCTCTTTTTCTTCATGATTCTTCCACTTTTGGGGGTAAGATGCATTATTATTTCTATGACCATCATAATTGCTATTATTATAATTTCGGCCATAACATCGACCACGACTATGTATTCGTCCTCTTCCTTGTCCACGCCCAACATTATTATATGTTATTTCATTCACTTCAGGAAATGGGGTAGAACCAGTTGGACGAGTTTAATGATTTTTCATTAAGAGCTCATTATTTTGCTCAGTAATAAGAAGACATGAAATTAATTAAGAGTATTTTTTAAAACCTCTTTCATGATATTGCTGCTGCAGGAGCATATTTGAGGTATGAAAAGCAGAAAATGTCTTTTCTAACATATCATGGTCAATTGTATTATCTCCACATAATTTTAGTTTAGAACTAATTCTAAAAACTGCTGAATTATAATCACTTACAGTTTTAAAATCTTGCAATTGTAAATGCATCCATTCATAACTAGCTTTTGGAAGTATTACAGATTTATGATGGTCATACATTTCTTTCAAATTATTCCAAAGAACTAGTGGATCTTTAACTATCAAGTATTCAAGTTTTAGTCCTTTATGAAGATGATGACGGAGGAAAATCATCGCCTTAGCGCGATTTTGTAGAGATTCTTGATTTCCATCTTTGATTGTGTTTCCAAGACCCATAGCATCCAGATGTATTTCGGCATCTAGTATCCATGATAAATAATTCTTGCCCATGATGTCGAGAGCCACAAACTCGAGTTTCATCAAATTTGACATTGTCTATAAAAAAAAAAAATGAATAATATGTTAAATAAGATCATAATTAAATTAGTCTTCCAAAGACTTATAGATAATTTTTTTAATTCTTCATGAACATAGGATATTAGTTCTTTTAATAAATTAGGATACTAGTTTTTCAGAGATTTATGATACTTAATTTTTCAAGAACTTAGGGTACCAATTTTTCAAGAATCTATATTTTATTGATTTATTTAATTAGTTCTTCAAGAACTGTATATAATACTAATTTTTCAGAAACTGTATTTATTTAATTCTACAAGAATTTAGAATACAAGTTTTTCAGGAACTATGTTTACTTAATTAAAATTAAATAATAATATCGAATAATAATATCTCCATAGATAAGCATATACATTTAATAAAGCCAAAAATCATTGCATCTAATTAATTATAATGTCATTATAATAATGCAATAGTCATAGATAACAAAATCAAAGCTATATAACTCAAATAATTATTATCATAACTATTATTATAAAATCGAAACTAAATAATAATAATAGTTATGATAATCATGAACATGAACATGACTATTAATAGTCACAATTAATAATGCATTATTAATTCATCCAGATGCGCAAGTGATATGGCACATGAATCTAATAATAAAAATGTAATTAATTCAAGGGGGAGTGTTAATTAATTACTTGCGCCATATCATAGGTAAAAAAAAAAAAAAAAAACTTTGGAATCTAATAATAAAAATTTAAGGTTTTTAAATTCATACGGTATTCATATGAATTTATTAAATAAATTTAGAGCATTATAATTAAATTAAGTGAAAATATACCTATCTTGTGCTGATAATGTGTTGTAAAATAAAAGAGAGAATTATAGAGAGAGAATAAAGAGAATAAAGAAAGAATAAAAGAGAATGATCTATCTATTACTTTATTAAAAGTAATACTTATTTATAGGTGACAATGTTTACAGAGAAAGAGATAAAGATAGAGTACTTTACAGAGATAAGGATAAAAATATCCATATATATCATAACAAATATATATATATATATATATATTGTTGTAAATCGGCTTATTAGCTCAATATATTAAAGACAATAAGAAGAGAAATAAAGTAATAAAGTAAAGAGAGAGAGAAGAAAATATGTAGAGAGAAAATAGCTCGAAACTCTTATTATTAGATTAACTCTAGTTTCCCTTATTTAGAGGAATAGTTAGAGTTTAGTATATATATATATATATAATTATTATATGTGGATATTACCTAAACATCTTTGAGTATATATTTTAGAGAGATTATAATATAGGGTTATTGTTTTCTTCTAAAAATATAAGTTTACATAAAAATTTAATATTTTCGTGCAATATTATAATCACATTATTATGTTATTATTCATGGCTGAAGGAATTATTGCTATATAAGGCACTGCTTGATTATTTCAAATTAATATTTTAATATATATATTTTTATTATTATTTGGAATTAAGTTTGAACAAAGTCTTAAATTTGATTAATTGGTAAAAGTAAAAAATTCAACCCAACTTCGGCTTGGCCCGCGCATTGAACAAATCATTATCAATAGTATAAGGGATGAGCATGGGATGCGAGTATTTCGACCCGATCTGAAACTCCGGACTGAAAAGATCTTTATTAATAAAAATTTTTTATCCCTGAAAAAATATCCGATTCGAATTGAACAGATTATAATATTATGCTACAGTACGGAGGAATGATATGTACCCGTTTCAAGATCCGAACACCGAATCGAATATATTATATTTATTATATATGTTATAATTTATTAAACATTACATTTTACAATTATACTCAAATTTACATAATATTATATTATTTATTATTTTCAATTAATTTTAATAACTTTTACTAAACTAATTAATATATATGTATTTTTAAATTTTTATATATTCATTCTATTATTCTAAAAATAAAATTTACCTATTAATTATATTATTTATTATTTTCTATTAATTTGATTTATTTGTACTAAACTAATTAATATATGTATTTTTTTAATTTTTATATAATTTTATTAATCTAAAACTAAAATTTACCTAATAATAATATTATTTATTATTTAGATTATTAAAAACGATGTCGTTTTTAATTTTCATCTACCAGCGCGTGACACGTGGCCTTGTGGGGGGCGGCATTTATATTAATTGTGGACCACTGGACGTCTAGACCTTTCAGTTTTCTTTTCTCCTCCCACGTCCTGCAACCGTTAAATTTCTTCTCTCATTCAGTTTGCATTCTCCCATTTAGTCTTCTTCTTCTCTTCTCCGTTAGTTTTCATTCTCTGATTCATCACCTTTAGTTTTCTTCTCCTACGGTTATTTTTGCTTTTTTTGCATTCTGCTTTCATAAATAGATAGGTCACGCAGCTCACGCTCATGCTCACGCAAGGATGTATAATCAAAATCAAAAGCACTAGTTGTCCGAAATGAAACCCTAACTCTAACAGAATACAAGGTAAATATTATCTACCTAAGTTTTTGTCAGTCTTACAGTTATAGATCAGGGTTTTAATCAATGTTGAGTTCAACGTTAATAACGTTGAGTTCAACCGTAATAATATTGAATTCAATCTTTATATGGTTGAATTCGACATTATCAAGGTTGAATTAATCTTTATTACGGTTGCGTTCAACCTTAATATATATAAATTCAATTTTATTTACGGTTGAATTTGACTTTATTAACTTTAAATTCAAATTTCATCTGATTTCAAATACATATCTGATTTCATCATACAGGAGGATATCATAGTTATGGTTTGTCCCGAGAGGAAACACTTCTTGGATAAAGTTGCAAGTTACAGTCATTTATAAGAAAAGGTCAAGGTTATAAACGAGAAACTTAATGAAGCATAGAGGGAGTTGCTAAAGAAAATTGCCTTTGGCCATTTTGTTAACCCTCAAGCAGGAAAGTGGAGTAAACAACTCATCCACAGCATGCTGTTAAGACAGTTGGAGAAAGTTGATGATGATGATGATAATTCAATGTACTTCAATATTGTTGGAAATAAAGTGAAGTTTGGGAGGGAGGAGTTTGATTTAATAACAGGTTTGAAATTGGGGGATAGTGAAGCTGCCATCAATAAGGTTGTGCTAGGCGAGATGGTAGGTCGTCTGAAGAATCACATTAACAGGTTGCTTGGGTCACGTGAGGTGACATATGCTGATATATTTGAAATGTTTGAAAAGATGGACAGTGACATTGCAGATGAGGATGTGGTGGCTTTTGGATTGTTGTTATTGTTCACTCAAATTGTTTCTAGGCAGCCATCCACAAAGCTTGATGTGAGGCTGTTAGAATTAGCAGCAAACTTAAGTGAGTGGAACCAATTTCCTTGGGGAGACTGGGCATTCAAGACAACTGTCCAAACTGCAAGGTAATGCATAGTGAATGCAATGAAGCAGACTACCAAATCCAATGAATCTAATACTAAGACATATATAATCGGAAGTTTCCCAATTGTATTCCAGGTAAAAATCTATCGTTATGAATGTTTAATTCAAATTTATTAAGGTTGAATTCAACTTTAATAAAGTTAAATTCAACTCAACCTTATTAAAGTTGAATTCAGCCATAATAAAGTTGAATTTAGCCTTAATAAAGTTGAATTCAACCATATTTACTGATATGTTATCTTGCAGGTGCTTGCTTGTGAGTTTGAACCTGAGTTGGAAAAAATCAAACTATTTTAAAGGTGTGCAAATCACCATCCAGGTACACCAAGGATGTTTAAATGGCAACTGGAGTTTAATAATATCAAGAAAGTCACTATGAAAAATAGGGGTATTTTAAAAAAAAAAAAAAATCAGACCTTTGGATATGGATGCAATAGAAGAAAAAATAAAAAAAAATATGGCATGTTGAGGAGGGATGAAGAAGAAGAAGAAGAAGAATTGAAAGGAGAGGAGGAAGGAAAAGAAGAGATAGAAGTAGAGGATGAAGGAAAAGAATTAATGGTTGTTGATGAAGACGAGGAAGATGAGGATGATGTTAAACTTTATGAATTGAAAGAAAGAACAAATCTAATAAAGTTGAACTTGAAGAATCCAATGAGGCAGACATAGGTCCTTTAGTTGACAAATTGGTGGCAAAATATGGCGATGACAAATACTTGGAAGTGCCTGATCATGAAGAAGAAAATAAGTCTGCGGATGAAGAAGCTAATGAGGCAGCAAATATGAATTCAAATCTTGTTGAGCAAAAACAACAAGACAACGTGAATGCAATAGATAACCTTGAAAATTTGGCCAAAATATGTAAAGATGAAATTATATTATAAAATATTCATCCACTTAAGCGAGCGATGCCAAATACAAAAAATGTTGAAAGCAGAAAGAAGGAAAATTTGAGAAAAAAGAAGAGCAGAGTGAGATCAATGAAGATGAAGGAGATGGAGATGATGATATTAAAGTAAGAATTCCATTGGAGATAGCCAATAAAATATGGGGGTCACACATGGACAAATGGCTAACTCATCAATAACCTAAATTATTGAGAGGTGAATGCAACATTATTAATAAAAAAAATTTCATCCATTTCATGGGAAAGGACAGCTGGCTCGCAATTGAGGTATGTAGTAACAGTTTGAGAAAAAGGTTGTTAAATTCAACATTGTTAAGGTTGAATTCAACCATAACAACGTTGAACTCGACTTTAATAAGGTAGAACTCAACCTTAACAAAGTTGAATTCAACTGTATTAAGTTTTAGTTCAACTTTAACAACGTCGAACTTAACTTCGTTAAGGTTGAACTCAACCTTATGAACGTTGTACTCAACTTTGTTAAGGTTTAACTCAAAATTAACAATGTTGAACTCAACTTTGTTAAGGTTGAATTCAACCTTAACAACGTTGAACTCAACCTTATTTACAACTTCTTTACACTCCATTACATTTGAATTCAACTCCATTAAAGTTGAGCTCAACATTAATTCCGTTGAACTCATTGCTAATAAAGTAGCATTCAAAGTTTTTAAGGTTGAACTCGAATAAATTGTACTTGACTACTCTAAACTCAACTCCATTAGTGTTGAGTTCAATATTAATAGAGTTGAATTCGACCTTCTTAATGTTGAAATCAACTGTATTAACGTTGAACTAATGAAAAATTCAACTTCTTTACACTCCATTACATTTGAAATCAACTCTATTAAAATTGAGTTTAACATTAATACCGTTGAACTCATTGCTAATAAAGCAGCATTCAAAGTTTTTAAGGTTGAACTCAAATATATTGTAGTTGGCTACTTTAAACTCAACTCTATTATTATTGAGTTCAACATTAATAGAGTTGAATTCGACATTCTTAAGGTTGAATCCAACTGTATTAACGGTGAACTAATGAAAATTCAACTTCTTTACACTCTATTACATTTGAATTCAACTCCATTAAAGTTGAGTTCAACATTAATACCGTTGAACTCATTGTTGATAAAGCAGCATTCAAAGTTTTTAAAGTTGAACTCAAATATATTGTAGTTGACTACTTTAAACTCAACTCCATTAGTGTTGAGTTCAACATTAATGGAGTTGAATTTGACCCTCTTAAGGTTGAACTCAACTATATTAACGTTGAACTAATGAAAATTTAATTTTTTTACACTCCATTACATTTGAATTCAACTCCATTAATATTGAACTAAAAGTTAATAACGTTTAATTCAACGTTGTTAAATTTGAAATCAAATGTATTAATATTGAAATACTTCAAATTCAACTTTATTACATTTCAGTTCAACCTTAAGAATGTTGAACTCAACTATATTCATTTTCTACGTCGTTTTATCTTTACTAATAATAATAATTATAACAATAATATTAATACTCTTAATAATAATAATAATAATAATAATAATAATAATAATAATAATAATAATAATAATAATAATCGTTATGACACGTGTCTGGCTGGCATGCATGGTTTAAAAACTAAAATCTAACCCTAATTCATAGTTTTGCGGCCGCCACACTTTCTTTCTATTTTCTCCCATTCTATGTTCTCTCTCCTCTCCTGAGTCTCCTCATGCTCTCTTCTTGCTAAGTCAAAGTCGATGTATTATTATATGTTTGTTACAACCCAAAGAATCAAAGATCAATAAATTGAAGAATAACTTCAAGATTTGAATTTTGCACTAAAATTTTTCAGGTAAGACGATTATTTAGTACTTTTAACTTGCGATGCTAATGCGATTTGTTATTTGTCTGCTATATTTGTATTGTATGTGATTTATCTATGTTTTATCAGCATGCATTTCTATTTGTTGTGTTTTTTGGATTGGAAAAAAGACTTTCTGTCATTCTGATATATAATTACTAATTAATTAGGGATTTCAATTTTTAAATCTATTGCTTCAATTTGGAGATTTTTAAAAATAGGGTTTCAATTTTAAGATTTCATTTTTAAGGTTTCAATTTGGTATATTAATAATAATATTAATATTATGTTACTATTTATTTAACTATTTAGTATTATAAGGTTGAGTTCAACATTTCAACGTTGAAATCAACTTTGTTAAGGTTGAACTGAATTTTAACAAGTAACAACGTTGAAATCAACTTTTTATGGTTGAGTTCAACTTTATCAGAGTTGAGTTCACTATTCAAATACGACCGTTATAAAAAGGTAATACTGAAATTATGACCATTAGAAATTTATCTGATATGTGACGTCTAGTTTTTTAGGAATTAGTATTTTAAGAATCAGTCTCAGATTCTTAGTTCACAACTTCACATACATTTGGATAGTCTTACTTATTCTCTTCCTTATTTAGCAATTACTTAAAAATGGAATCCAGTTCATCAAAGTCCATGAGATCTAACTTTAATAGGGCACATGGAGGTGGCAGAAACTACTGTGTGAATGACAATTTGATAAAATTTAGGAATCAATGGTGTAACTATGGTAGAAAGGCTATGATTAAGATATCAGAGTCTTCAAGAAACCCTAATTAATTGTATTTTCATTGTGATTGTTGTAGGTTTTATAAATTAAAGTTCAACTTTAATGATGTTAAATTCAACTTGAATAAAGTTGGGTTCACTTAGTTCAACTCTAGTAAGTTCTTATTTCAACACTAGTAAGGTTGAATTCAACGTTAATGAGGTTGAATTCAATTTTGATAAGGTTGAAATCAATATTATTAATTTATGTTTTGCTGATTTAGTTTGTGGCTTTCTACTAGGTTGATGGCCTCATGCTACTGCTTCTGCTTGTTGCTTCCTCATGACTCTTGCTTGCTACCTGTTGCCTACTGTTTACTGCCTGCTTGCTTGCTGTTAAATGATTGTATTGTAATTTGTAAATTTGTAATATGTAGTTAGTATTTAGTTATTTAGTGTGTTTTCTGTACTGTTATAATTTTATTCATTTTTTCCATAATATTTATTTTATGATAATATATATACATTCTACAGAAATTATGAATAAAACTTATTGAAAAATTTATTTAGACCCGAAATCCCCGAGACCCGAATTGTATTGTCCCGATCCATTAACTCCGAATCCTCGAACCGACTTGTACCGAAAATTCAGGACAAGTCGGGACAGGGATTTATAGTTTCAATTCGGAACCAGTTCTTAGAATTTGAGATCCCCGAATTTTCAATTCGGTACGGAGATTTTTAATCTCTACCTTTATCCGAACCATGCGTAGCCCTAAATAGTATAGTTATTAAAATCAGTAATATTAAAATTATTTTTAAAGTTACACGTCAGCCCTATACTGATGCGTCTGCCACTGACGGGTGTCAAGCGCGTCAGTGCAGACGCACCAGATGGTCGGCAGAGTCTGCCTAGCTGTCTAGCGCATTCGCCAGACGCCGCTAGCAGGTCTAACGGACGCACGTGTATCACACGCGCATCCGCCAATGTTTTTCACAGCCCTTCACCTTTTTTTAAAATTTCAACTTTACCCCTCATTTTTTCTGCTTTTTATACCCTTTTTGGTCTTTTTCACCCCTATCTGTTTCTATAAATACCCTTTCCATTTCTCATTTTCTACGCACCTCAAGTACTTGTTGATTTGCTATCCATTTGCTTCCTCTCTCTCTCTCTCTCTCCAATTAGTTTTCTTACCCAATTGAAATTAGTTAATTAATTAAAAATCAATTTTAATTAATTAATTAATTCTTTTAATTTGTTTCCACCCACTTTAAATTAGTTAATTAATTAAAAATTAATTTTAATTAATTAAAAATCAATTTTAATTAATTAAAAATCAATTTTAATTAATTAAAAATCAATTTTAATTAATTAATTAATTAAAATCACTCTCCTACCACTCAAACCCATAAAGAATGTATAATCTCTTACCCTTACTCAAACCTCAAATCAAATCAAACCAAACTAATTAAATCTGATCGATTTTTAAACCCCCCTTCCATCTCATAGTGGAATGAACTACGTGAGTTTTGATCCCTATTCAATGTGGTACGTAGACAAGTTTGAAATCTAAATCCAAGTTTTAAATCCAAATCCCAATCAATCACCTCCTTTTTTTTTTCTTTCCATCTAAATGTCAGTTTATATTTTCCTTGTAAATTTCAATTAAAGCAATTAATTATTCAATTATTTTGGAGTAAATGAGCGATTTTGTGATTTTCCTAGTACTCATAAGGGCTAGAGGAAATACTCTCCTTTACTTGTGGATGTTTAAATACCCGCCTTTTATTTTTTCATCTGTCTCATAATTATGTCATGCTCATGCATTATAAATTGTCATTAAATACTTGTCATGCATGAAATCAATTTTTAAAAGTCAAATTAAATTTAAGACCCAAATCGAGATTATTTAAAACCAAAAACCTAAT
>CATKHJ010059228.1:0-21010 GCA_949750685.1 Vernicia montana
AAGATGATTCTGAAGATGAAGAAAGAGCCAATTACCCTGAGTTTGATGCTGAGCATGATATGGAAGATCCAAGATTTGCTGTGAGCATGATATTTAAGGATAGAGAAGAACTTAAGGAGGCTATTAGGAATTATGGAATAAAACATAAATATCAAATATGGTTTAGGAAAAATGATAAGGAAAGAGTTGAAGCTATTTGTAAGGATCCAATATGTAGGTGGAGAATATATGCTGCTTGTGAGAATAGAAAGGAATTAAAGAATGAAAATTTTCAGATTAGGACTGTAAACCTAGAATACAGTTGTGGTAAACTGTATGCAAACTTTCATCTAACTGCGAAGTGGCTAGCAAGCAAGAATTTGGATGAGTTTATAAAGAATCCAAACTGGTTACTGACTGCATTCATTGCAAGAGTTCAGAAAGATTTTAGATACACCATTTCAAGGATGAAGGGGTGGAGAGCAAGGAACTTAGCCTTGTAAAAAATCAACGGGGATGATGAGAAGCAATATAGCAAACTGCATGACTACAAGCTTGAGATACTTAGATCAAATCCAGGATCCAATGTCCATTTCAAAGAAGATAAAGGAGAATTTCAGGGAATGTATATATGTCTGTCAGCTCTTAGAGAGGGGTGGAAGTTAGGTTGCAAAAATATTACATGTCTAGATGGTTGCTGGTAGAAAGGGAGATATGGATACCAATTGTTATATGCAGTTGGAATAGATCCTAATGACTACATATACCCTCTAATTTGGGCTATAGTGAGAGCTGAAAACAAAGATTACTGGACTTGGTTTATAAGCATGCTAAGGGATGATTTCCAACTCTATAATTCCCATCATTTCACCTTTATGTCAGATAAACAAAAGGTACCTTTATATTTTCAAATGTAGTTATAAATTTCAATAAAATAATCTCAGTTATTTAAACAATGTGTGAATGCT
This sequence comes from Vernicia montana, assembly GCA_949750685.1. Classification (NCBI taxonomy): domain Eukaryota; kingdom Viridiplantae; phylum Streptophyta; class Magnoliopsida; order Malpighiales; family Euphorbiaceae; genus Vernicia; species Vernicia montana. The sequence goes on from CATKHJ010059228.1 coordinate 948, forward strand.
TTTATAACCAATTTGTATTTTTCTTACTTGTATTTGATGGCAGGGACTGGTGAAGGTTATTGAGACCATGTTCCTACATGTTGAACACAGGATGTGTGTGAGGCATCTGTGGACAAACATGAGGGGACTGTTTAAGGGAAAAGCTTACAAAGATCTATTGTGGGATTGTGCCAGGGCAAGTTACAGCAGTTTGTTAGAAACATGTTTAGATGAAGTTGAAAAAATATCAAAGGAGTGCAGGGAATGGCTAAGAATGAGGCCATGTAAGAACTAAAACAGAGCATGCTTTAAAACAGAGATCAAGTGTAACATTTTGCTAAATAATATGTGCGAATGCTTCAACCGATATATTCTGGAAGTTAGAACAAGACCTATTATAACTATGTTAGAAATGATTCGAAAACAATTAATGAGAAGAGTGGCTAAAAAGCAGTAAAAGTTCCTAAAGGCACATGAAAAGGGTCTACTATTATGCCCTAAGATACAGAAGAAGCTTGATAAGAACAAAGAGTTGTCTGGAGACTATTTTCCTACCTTTGTTGGATCTCTAAGGATTCAATTCCATGGCAGGGGGCATTAATTTATTGTTGACCTCCAGAAACATACTTGCACATGTAGGAGATGGGAATTGACTAGAATACCATGCCAACATGCAAATGTTTGCATATTTGGTCAGAATCAAAGACGAGAACAGTATGTTGATAAGCTCTATCATATGAGCACAACTATGAGGGTTTACAGACACACAATTGAACCTATAATGGTTCAAGTATGTGTCCTAAATCAGATGGTAGCAATATAATCACACCTCCTCCTGTTGTTCAGAAGAAAAGAGAAAGAAAACCAACAAAAAGGAGATTGGAGGCAGAGGAGATTGAAAGTAGAGTTGCAGCTAGTAAAAACAAGAGGAAATGGGTGCAAGGATAAACAACTATTGGGAAATTAAGCAAAAAAGGAAGAGTCACCATCACTTGCAAAATATGCAATCAAGTAGGCCACAATGCAAGATCTAACAGAGGAAAGAGGAATGATGGAGAAAATGTGAGTTTCATATTTTATATTCTTTTATAGCAAAATGTATTGCTTTCATTATCTAAGTGGAGAGCATGTGATGTTGATATTTTTGACTTGCTAATTGCAGAATGGGGGACCACACAGGAGTGCTTGCATCTCATCACCTTCAACGCCACAGAAAGTTGCATATTCAAGGAATAATAGGGTACAAATATCATGTGCATTCTTATAATATTATTTGTATATAGACCCAAAAAGTTGTTTGAATGTGAAGAAAATCTTTTTTTTTTTTCAGACACAAGTGGAAGCAAGCTGTCCCAATACCCAAATAGTGGACTCTCAAACCAACACTAACACTGTTAGTCAACAATTGCAATAAAGTGGACCACCAATGGTAAAAATGACTATAATCCCAACTAACTTCATTAATTTATTAATTTCTTATTATGATTAAAAAGAAATAGGAGGGTAACATTAGTATTTTACAACATTGTACCACAGTATAGGAAAGCCACAACAAACCAAATATCCTCAACTAATATGTTTAATAAGTGTGCATTCAATATTAATTATTACTTTAGATGATTCATGCCAACCATCATTCACTTTATTGGGTGAAATTGGGAAACAACACTTTCATAAAGTGAGAGATTGCATTTGTTTCACATATATATATATATTAGTTGCTCTTGTTTATATATAGAGGGTTATTTATCTTTGTGTCATTTAATTAGTAGGCAACAATGAAAATAGGGCAAGAAAGTTTGAAACATTTTCAGCATATGCAAACATTGTTAAGTCAAGAAAATGCAATTACTCAACAAAGTCAAGACACCCCGACTCCAACAAATCTCAAGAGGGCCGATTTGGCCAAGCATTTTACAGATCTCCAAAATTCAAGAAATCCACCTCAAGATTGCAGAATTGACACATAAGAAGCATATGCTGCTAGTGTGGATAAGCATTCGGCTTGATACAAATCTTGTGATCACTTTTTGAACATGTTATTATTGTTTTGTTTTAAAAACATCTATATGTTTATGTATTTAGGATTAGGTTAGTATATATAATGCAAAATTTTATATATAATTAATATCTTTTGTGATTACTGTTGAAACCAATTTGCACAATGGGAATTGGTTTTTACAATGTAATCAGAATATTGCCTCTTGCAATGGTAGGCAAAATAGTGTGTTATCATTTATGGTGGCACTTATAATGCAGTTAAGTATGATTTGTACCTAATATATTATAATGCAGTGAATGAATGTTTTAATGCATGTAAAAACCAATTAGTGTTTCTCAATTTTATGTCTTTCAATTTTTTAACGTTTCTCAATTTTATGTCTTCCAGTTACTTCCTATTGCTGCACATAGATTGTATAAAAGTTTTAATGTGTTGAATTCATCAATTCCTTGTCCTACTTTTGCATCTCATGTCATGTAAACTCAGTATTATCTAACCAACATAATACTCAATATCTATCAATTTCATTAAAATATATTAATCTTTATTTCATCTGAAATGAAACTAATACAAAAAGACACAATAAGTGCTACAAGTATGCTGCCTAAACCTTTCACAATAACACTAACAAAACAACACAATTATTGGCAGCAACCAGATCCATAACCAAAAGTTTCACTAAACAATCACTATTTCCTCATATTAATCTAAGCAACAAGAAATGGAATACCCACAGCCACAATCCTAAACCCACATACAAAAAGCTTCCCAACCATAAACTTTCTCTCAACTCTCTCATAAAATCTTATCTCTTTCTCTAATCTCTCTGTCTTCCTTAGCAGGCCATTGATGATAACCTTTGCTCTTTCTGGATAATCTGGATCTACCCACACAAAATAATCACATCTTCCATAAATTGTCTGCAAAAAAAAAAAAAAAAAAAAAACCCAAATTTTTAAACCCTAATTACAAACCATACATAAACCAATAAAAAAAATTCATACCAGAGCAAAATTAACCAAAAAAATTCACTAACCGTATAATTACGACACCCAAAAAACCAACCTCCTTACTGGGTTAACCTCTGTCCATGAGGTTCGCAGAGGAGCAGGGTCACCACATTTGCATCTTGGAGTTCCAAACGCAACAATGTAGGCTGCAACAAGATCATCGTCCGAACTTTTCATTCTTTTCATTGTCGCTCAAAACAGAGGTCATATGAGGTTGCTTAGGGTTTCTTCAAAAAATTTAGCTCTAGGATTGATTGCTACAACAAAAAAAAACTTTTACATTTACATAATCCAAGAGAGAGAAAGAAAGAAAGCTAAATTAAAAAGATACTCACGCGCATTCAAGAGACATGCGGAGGATGGGTTGCTGACATGGAATGTAATACCCCAAATTCATTTTTGATCCCTTATATGTATGTATATGGGCTATGGGTATTGTTTCATATGTTTAATTGGGTTGTGAGTTGCCTATTAAGTATATATATGAACTATGTGTAAAGATTTGGATTAAGACTCAAGAATTTTCCCACATTTTGTTCTAAGATGAAATTCATGGCTGGGAAGTATAAGTTCACGACGGTGAATAAAAGATTGGATTTGGATATTCACTTATGGATGAAATTCACGGCAGTGAATTAAGAATTCATTGCTGTGAATTCAGAATTCATGGCGGTGATTAAATGTTTGAATTTCAGATATTTGCTTCTGGATGAAATTCACGGCGGTGAATTTCAGATTCACGGTCGTAAAGATTGGCAAATAGTAGTGTGAACAGTGTCATGGCACGCGATTCACGACCGTGAACAGTGTCGGGGATAAAATCAGAAATCGGGCTCTATATAAGGAATTAAAAGCCCAAACCCATTTCTTATGAGATTTTTGAGTTCTAAATTATATTTTCTCTCAAGAACCAAGAAATCTACCTTCATTAATGTTAAATGAAACTCATTTATTGCATCATTAAGAAGATTTAGAGTTGTTGAATCCAATTCCTCTTCTCATTATCAAGCATTGAAGTTAAGGTAAGTTAGGGTTTATTCCTCCCTTCTCATTTTCTTTCAATTGCTTCAGTTGGACTTAAGGTTATGGTAAGATGAGAATGAGTTAGCATTATTAGCATTATTAATTAAGTTAAGTTCATAGATTATATGATTTATTGCTATTTTCATTGGTTGGGTTTGTAGCTTCCCATAGAGATTCTAGAAGAGATGATGATGGAGGATGTGACCATCACATTTGCTTGCTCTAGAGATTGATTGCAAAACATTTTGGGATTTTCATTGATCGAGGTGAGTGATAATTATACTATTATGATTGTGCTTTGAATCATAGGGCATAAATGCCTAATTTTTCATGAACCACCAATTGTTTATTGACTATTATCAAATGTCCTTATTGTGATATTAATTTCATTGTATTTATGAACCATGGTTGAACCAATACATGTTTATTGTATGACTATGACATGAACCTCTCAAGAACCTATGCATGATAATGAACTATGATTCATGATCCCTTTTGTATAAATTTCCATGACCATGACCCTAAAGTAGAAAACCCCAACTCTGATGTGGGGCAAGACATCATGCATTGTGCACAATGTACTCCGTTGGATAGAGTAAAGTATCCAAGTCCTAGCTAGAAATGGCTTGTCGTCCTAGCCGTGAGATCTGATCAATCTTGCGCAGAGATTGAGGGAATGCTCCGTTAATAAGAGCCTCTACCTCTAATGTTCATGATTGAATATATTCTATGTCTCAGTTCTCGGTAATGCCTATTGGAAAATACTCATTCTCATGGTGAACGTTAAGACTTATGAACTTCTATTCAAGTTATTGCTATTTCTGCTAAATATGATATGTACATGATGAATGAGCCTTATGAACTATTGTTATTGCATGAACCATGAACTCTTCTTGTGAGCTATCTTTGAATACCAAGCCTCACAAGTATGGTAGTATAATCATTACTCACTACTTTATCTCATTAGTGATTCTATTTTTCAAGTGAGCTATAGTTTATCATTTCGGTTTCCAAAGCGTTCTTCTCCTCCAGTCCTTGGAAACTTAAGTGATTAATGCAAAGCTCTATTCCTTATATTTATGATTTGTAAAGATGATGATGTAAACCTTTAAATGCTTCATGTATATGTATGAATGGTAAATGTATTGGATTAGTAATCTTTTGGCCTTTAAGGCATTGACTTATAAATGATATGATGTGTAAGACGAGATAAGATATGCCTATTGAAGAACATATGAATTATGAATGTTATTGATGATATGGATTAGTATGATTGTCTGGTTCAGATTTTGGGAGATATTATATGATTGGATTACATGATATCGTTAGATGATTGATCAGTAAGGTTTCTACGGGTTTTCGGTAGCTTTAAGCCTACCCATGCCCTAAAATCGTCGGGGCTCGAAAGTCGGGTGGTGACATGGAAGCTTTTTATTGGTTACTTATTTGTAATGTGAGTCACCTGTGTTTTTCGTCAGCTCAATGGACGGTAATTGGTTAAAATTATAATTAAGCAACTGTTAGTTTAGTTTAGTGATTTTTAAGTGACATTTTAAAGATTAGGGATGATAATGATTATTAGTCAATAGTTTAGAGACGACAAGTGAAATTAACTACCACATTTGTTATTGTAATTGCGAAGAATTACAAAAAAAAAAAAAAAAATGCAGAAATAGGGGAAAAGCATATACACATAATTATAGAAAATAAATGTTGTGAAGGGTTTAAATATTGATGGAAATAATTTAAGGGTTAGCCTGATTGATAAGAATTTACTCATCTCCTTATTGACCAAAGTATGCATAAACTGAGCATAAGTGCGCCTTTAAACTCATCCGAAAAAGATTCTAGGAAAATATATCTAATTAGAGTTATAATTTATGTAAAATTATAAAAAATAATTAAGAATTTAAAAAATAACATAAAAAAATTGACTACTCAATAGGTTAAAAACAGTAAAGGAGTTGGCTAATCGTTAAAAAAAAATACTTGAGTTATTAACGTAGTCTTTCCTTTTATTTCATTAAAATATAAAGTAAAAAAAAATTTATAATATTATTATTTAAAAAATTTTGAAAAAAATTATTTCCCATTTTTAATGGGCTCTTTATTAAAACTCTATTTTGCAATTATGTTCTCATATTAGTTCCCATTTTTTCTAAAATATTGCCTCTTTATTTCAGTATTATAATATATACTAGTTTTGTGCCTGCACTTTGTGCAGGTAATATGTTATTTTTTTAAAATTTATTATAATTTGCATATTTATGAAAAAAATTAAATAGTAAAATAATTTAATAAAATTTGAAATTATTTTTTCTAAATTTTCATCTTCAAAATATTTTTTTAATAAAAATATTTAGACATAAATGAAATTAAATATAAAGTATTTTAAGATAAACTTTACACAAATGAGTTTTTGACACAGTATACTAAAATTGTCTCTAGAGCTTTAAGGTCTTGAGTTCGAATACTCGTTGTAGCCAAATCTAATTTAAAAAGAAAAGCTCCCTTATAACAGTCATTTGTCCAGCCCGTTTAGGCTCATGAGTTGACTTCTAAACACTGATTAGCATATTGTAATAGATCAGGACCATTTAGTAACTTAAGCACCAAATGAGCTATTAACTGGCAAATGCAGTGATTAGTAAAGTAAAAATCAGAAATCCATTTAGTAACAGCTGCATCAAATTAGCGATTAAATGGCAAATGCAGTAATTACTAAAGTAATAATAAGATATTTTGAGAGATAATAAAGAAAAGAAAAAGAGGAAGGAAAGAAAGAGAATCACATTAACATTCCAAATAATTAGAACTAGTGAAAAATCCAATATAGCCAAAATTCATCGAAGGCCTTCTAAAAGCCAATTAGCAGCAGTCTAATGCTGTAATACAAAACCTACTTTAGGTTTCGATAATACATCACCACCAAATGGACAATGATATGTTGTTGACCTAGATCAAGTCACAGATTAATCATTTCCCAAGCGACATAAATCGTGATTTTATGACCATCTTCACCAAAATCTTCTTGAAATACAGTTCTCTCTCAACTATTCTCCCAACTCCTGAGCATTTCCATAATCTTGAAGCAGCACATCATTATATTTCTTCACCAAGAATGATATGTTTTTGGAAATTTGAGTATTGTTTAACAAGAAAACCCATATCTTTATAAATATGCAAAGAGCTTTTAATAATGCCATCTCCTTAAATGTTGAACTATCAGCTTTTCAATTACTCCAGTGACATAATATAGTTAAACATGTTATCAAACAACCAAGATAATCATTATGAAAATTGTGACTCACAGAGATCATGCCCTATTTTGTGACTGAGATATAAACACATGAACGAAGCTGTGTTACTGTTAGGAATCAAATAAATTGTAATTTCTAACTTCAATGAATGTTTTCAGTCGTGCAGTAAAAAGGTCTCGATCATCAAAATCGCCTTATCATGCAAAATAATGAACCTCTTGTTGAAACCATTCATAAATAAACAAATACAAACCAAATAATTTGATGAGAGTAAATCAAACTCAGGACCATTGACATCAACTGGAACTGTGGTTGTGCAAAACATGAATAATTATATTATATTAGTAAAGGATTTGCTAGTAGACCTACTATAATTGGTTCCACAATTGCTTCAACTCTCTTTTTCCATTTTCTCACATTTCACAAGGTTCAACTTTTTCTGATATAACTTCAACAGATTGGGAGCTTTTTTCTCATAAGGTATCACGAACTTATGCAGGAACAACTCTTCAGAAATCAACAACGGTGAAGATATGCCAGTCAGCCGGATCAGACTTTTTGACAGCAGAACCTTCAAAACAGAACAACGAGGCAAAACCCTTTTCTCCAAGCTCAGTGAAATGAGTATTGGACGATATGCGATAGATGAAGAATCCCAACCCATTTTGTTGATATAAAAGTCCATCATTGCCATGATCTTTCTCTCAGAACACATCAAACACCAAGGATGCTTCCCAAAAGCCATACTAATCTCTTCCTCAGACCAACCCCACTTCTTAAAAATATCAATTTTCTTTTCCCAGGTTGTTTTGCTTATTAATCTAAATACAAGGATTGCAACAACAAAGTTCAAACGCAAAGGATTCAACCCCATTCTCTTTGCCTCTTCTACCATCTCAGTGAATCGATCTGAGCTCGTTATTAATGTCGTAGGATGACATCTAACTAGCCAAGCAATACTCGACTCTGGCACTCCACTTTCTTGCAAAATTTTGATATTAGGTAATACATAGATGTCAAGGTGACAAAGCATAATGCGTGGAAATCGTTTTATAGCACAAATAGCTTTCTTATCAGAATGAACCAAATTTCTAATGACATTAAAAGCAGGGATTATTTGATTTTCCATGCTACTATGCAAAATCTCAGGGGATACAGATAAGACTTTGGCAATGTCTGGGCTTGAAAATCCTTTAGAGTAAAAAAAATTGACTTTGGGCAAAAGGGTTTTCTCAGGATCTGCCGAAAGCACTGATGGGCGTTTACGGATAACTGTTGTAATCTGGGTGTTTGAGAATCCATGTGTTTTGAAAAAGGCAAGGACAGAATCTGGTTTACGTGGGGTTTTAAAACTGATATATTTTGAAGCTGAAAGTGCCAATTTTTGAGATAACCCACAATTCTCAATGAGGTAAGACACGGTGTAAGAGTTTCCATTATCAATAACACAACTTGAAATGCTTCTCAAAGACGATAGAAAAAATGGGTAATTTTGAAAGAAAAAGATTGTACGAGTTGGTGAAGTTGTAGAATCACATCTTATTCTTAAATAGCGTAACATTTTGCATATCACTAACCATTAATGGCGCCTAAATTTTTATACACCGAAACCCGACGAAAAACGAATCAACCATTGGCACGGAAGATGGAATTGAAAATTGCAGCCACCGCGAACAAATTGGGCTTAACTTTTGAATATCCGATTAGAAATGCAGGTGAGATAGCTATTGATCAGATGTAGACAAGCTTTAGCTATGATCTGCGGCTAAATTTTACGCTTTCGATTTCTGATTCTGTCTAGGGTTTAGGGTTTCCAGAGACTGTTCGCGACGAAGAGTGAAATAGAGGAAGAAGGGTTTTAGTTTTACCGGTTTGATTTTAATTTTTTGTTTTTAACCATGACCACGAGAAGTTGCATTATTGTTATCAGACCAGTCCGACCCTGGCCGATCAGAGCGATGTCCAACGACCCGAACACTAGATCAAGTCGAATCCTCAATAGTTGATGTTGATTTTGGCTGTCAAATCCATGTTCAATGGTTTTGCATTTATCACTTTAATTTTCATGAGTCGGACACATATCTCAATTTAGGAATAAAATTGAGCCAAATCAATTTTTTTAAAAAAATTGATATTTTTTAAATTCAAATATGTTGTAAATCGACTTATTAGCACAGCGGATCAAGGACAATAATAAGAACAATAAAGCAATAAAGTAAGATAAAGAGAGAGAATATGTAGAGAGTAAATGGGGTTTCAAACTCTTATTATTATATTAACTCTAGCTTTCTTTATATAGAGAAATAGTTAGGGTTTAGCGTATACAATATTACTGAAATAACCCTATACTATAATCTCTCTAAAATACATACTCAAGAATGTTTAAGTAATATCCACATATAATAATTATTTATAACACTCCCCCTTAGATATTACTTGTGCCATGAATATGCCTCGTTAAAAACCTTGCTAGAAAATCCAGTGGGAAAAAACATAACTAAGAAAAATAGTACAATTCATACGCTATTCTATCATTGCACAGATTGCCTCAAATTCTGTGGGACAAAAACTTGACTAAGGAAAAAAAGTACAATCTTATACTGATTCGCTCCCCCTGATGAGGACAACATTTTAAAACGGCACATATCAATTAATAAAATAAGTCATTCAAATATGACATTAGATGAGAACTTAGTAAATAAGTATGTTATATTGTCACTCGAGCGAATTTGGTGGATATTTATTTTATCACTCTTCTGGAGCTTATGCGTATTAAATAATTTGGGTGAAATATATTTAATTCGATCACCCTTAATACATCCACTTTTAGTTTGTGCAATGCAGATTGCATTATTCTCAAACATTATAATGGGAGCATATTTATTGAGGTATTTCAGGACCATAAAAACCTTTATAAAATTGCAGTATCATCATAAGTAAACACATATTTAGTTTGAGATCTATCCTTACATGGATCAGACAAATAACTAACATCTGCATGTAGACCAATGTCAAATATGAATTATATGAAAATATAACTAAATCAATACTGACTCAAAAATAACACAATAAGTCTTTAACACCACTCCCATGTCTCTTGGTAAGTGCAGAGCTATACCTAGCTAGGAATTTTCTTGCAAAATATATGAGTGCACTTATAGCACTTAAATATGGTACTTCATGACCAAATAACTCTTTGTTATCTTCTTAGGTCTAAAAGGATCTTTATTCACTTTCAATTAGCGGATATCATTACTGTGCTTAAGGTAAATGATTTACCCACGCAATATGCTTAAGTACCTTTTCCACATAAGTAGATTGGTGTATTATGACTCATTTGAAGATAAATAATTGATTTGCAGGTTGATACAAAATTTTGTTTCTCCTAAATTCATCTCAAACTCACTTTTCAAGAGTTTGTTAGGAGTCCCATTTAGATCATCAACATATACTGCAATAATAACATAATCATTCTGTGGTTTTTTATGAATACAAATAGACATAATGTATTATTCACATATCCTTCTTTCAATAAGGATTTAATCAAATCATTATACCACATACGTCCATATTGCTTTAATCCATACAGGAATCTCGAAAATTTGATACAATTTATGTCACATTCATTTCTGTTATCTTTAGTCCTTCTGGGACTTTCACATAAATATAATTTTCATAAGGTGCATATCAAGCATTTCTTTAACTGCCATACTAATTAAGTAACGGAACGTGATCATATTTATAACAAGATAATAAATATTCTCATAATCAATACCAGGTTTATGCGAAAAACTCTGGCAACTAGCCTCACTTCATACCTTACTACTTCATTATTATCATTACACTTTCGGACAAACACCCATTTATACCCAATTGGTTTCACATTTTAGAGAGTCAGCATAATAAATCTGAATATCATGTGTTTAAATAGCGAGTCTAGTTCGGCCCGAATTGCCTCTTTCTATGATGGTCAGTCATGTCTATACTGACATTCATATTCATAGGTTCTGGATCCAGATTGTCTTTTGAGACAACAAAAGCTATTGTTGAGGCAAATTCATGGTCGACAATAAATAAATTTCTATCAAATATTTCTCCTGTATCACAAAATTAATTGAGATCTCGTAATTTTCATTCATATGATCATCAACTCCATGAGCTATATTTGGAAGATCTAATTGTTCCGTTGTCTCAGTCTATGCCTCATAATTGGTTATAGCTCTTTGACTGAGATCTTTCTCTTCAAGAGGTATCTTTTCAGGAGATTTTCTTAGTGACGCTGCTTTTATTTTCCATGGATTTTTATCTATAGTTCCAATTTACTGTCCACGCGTCTGGCGTGTGTCAAACTCGATTGATTTTCTATTTTCGATAGGAATTACAACCCTTACTAGGGTATTAGCAGCTGAAATATGATATTTTGTCACTCTTTTGGCATCTATAAATGCATCTAGCAATTGAATTACAATTTGTTGCAATTGTATTATTTTCTGAACTTCTAGTTTCATTTTGACTTGTACATGATCAAAGTTGTATAAATGATTTTCCTTACAGGAAATTTCTCGACATTATTTAGCACTAACAGGTGCTTTTATCTCCCTCTAATGTCAAAAAATGTGTCTCATTAAAATAAATTATGAATCTCTTTTGTGGACTCATTTTCGCACATTGATGTGGTATTATTAGTACATACATGGCACAAGCAAAAACTCACTGATAAGAAATATTAGGCTCACATCCATGTACAAGTTGTAAAGAGAGAGTATATATGATATGCATAATGACATGTCATATCAAACCTTCAAAGTTTTATTATTGAACTACAGGTTCAATGTTTGAACTGCAGGTTCAAAGCACCAAATTTTTCATGTATACTGAGAATAAAACAATAATGAAATAATTCATAAATTATAATTCACAACTTATTGGTAAAACATAATCCAAATAAAATTTAAAAACATTAAAAATAAAATCCAACAAAACAATAAGAATAATAATAAAAATGCAAAATCTTTGCAAATTACTCCTTCAGGGAGTTTACAGATTCAGCTGAGTTATATCCTCTATGTGGATTATTTCTCTTCCAGAGTTATCATGATCTACCAAAAGTACCCCACTCTTGAGTTTTAACTTTTGGTTATTTACAACATTCACTTCAGAGACTGCTGCTATTGTTCTTTTCAGCCATTAGAAGACAAGCAATAAATTTAAAATATTTATAAATTTTGCTCTCTATACTACTGCTGCAGGAGCATGTTAGAGACATGAAAAATAATATATGTATTCTACAGCATATTATATTTTGTAACTTTATCACTACATAATTTCAGCTGTGAAGTGATTATAAACATTGTTGAATTGTATTTTAAAGAGAATAGTATCATAATTAAATCAGTATTCCAAAGACTTATAGACAATTTATTTAGTTCTTCAGGAACGTAGTGTATTAGTTCTTTAACAAATTAAGATACTAGCGTACCATAAATTTAAGATACTTAGTTCTTCAGGAACTTATGATCAATTTTTCAAGAATTTTATATTTTATTTTTTTAGTTCTTCAAGAACTATTGATGATACTAGTTTTTCAGAAACTGTATTAATTTATTTAATTCTATAGGAATACGAATTATTCATAAACTACAGACGATACTAGTTCTTCATGAACTATAATTTAGAATACAAGTTTTTCAGGAACTGTATTAATTTAATTATACAAGAATTTTAGAATATAAGTTTTTCATAAATTACAGATAATACTAGTTATTCAGGAACTAAAATTTAGAATACAAGTTGTTCAAAAAATTTAATTAGATGAAAAAAAAAACGAAAACATGTTGAGTATGCGTATTCATGTATGGTACTTTATTATTAGTTCGAATAATAAATATATATGTGGATAAAACATGTTGAGCATCTGTATTATTAGTTTTTGTCAGAATCCATATAAATTTGTTGTGAAAAGGTACTTTAAAAAAAAAAAATACTAATATTAATATGTATATAAAACGAAAACATATACAGTATTAATATATGGATTGATTTTTTTTTTTTTTCAAACATGCCTACCTATGTTTTCAAACATGCCTACCTATGTTATGATAATAATTATAAAATCCAAATCATAACGTGTTGTTCTCAATGTTTTTATTTTATTTTTATAGAATAATAAATATTTAATCGAAGCTATATGAATTTATAAATAAATTTAAAGCACTATAATTAAATTAAGTGAAAACATGCTTACCTCGTAATAAAATAAATTTATGGACAGTAACTTGCACAAAACTTTGTTCTTATTAACCAAGCACACGAAAGAAGTAAAGACATTACCGAGAACCTCGTGCTGATAACGTGTTGTAAATCGGCTTATTAGCTCAGTATATTAAAGACAATAAGAAGAGATATAAAACAATAAAGTAAAGAGAGAAAGAGAAAATATGTAGAGAGTAAAAGGGGTTCCAAACTCTTATTATTAGATTAACTCTAACTTCTTTTATATAGAGGAATAGTTAGGATTTAGTATATATAACATTACTGAAATAACCCTATATTATAATTTTTCTAAAGTGTATATTCAAGAATGTTTAAGTAATATTCACATATAATAATTATCTATAACAAATATATATGATTATTATTTAATATAAATAATTGATTATTTGTATATTAAGATATGAATTTTATCTCCAATTTTTTAATTTTAAAAAAGGTGGTCTACTTTACTTTAATGTTTATTTCATTTTTTTTTTCACAGGCACATATGAAGAAAATGATGGAGTTTTAGAAAAATGTGATACATTATTAATTATATTGTATTTGTTTTTGGTAATTTGATGTAATATTAATAATATTGTAATGTTATATTTTTCATAATACATCTTTGTTGCAACGTGTACATGTATTTATAGGAATAATATTTTTAGAAAACTGGAACAAATTTTGGAAAAAATAATTAATTAAATTAAGAATTTAAGTGTTCGCAAATTTCTTTATTATGTAAAGGGCCTTTCATTTATTATTATAAATGTTCTGTTAATTTAAATATTTTTGGGGAAAAAAAATACTTGATGCATCCTATTAACACTTGTTGTACCACCATATAAAAATTTAAAATTTGTTTATTAATAATAATATGAGGGACTCTTAATTTATTATATTTTATTAATTTATTCAGCTCTTGAATTTTTATTTGACTATATTAAGCCTTAAATTCCTTTTTTTATTATTATTGAAAACTTTTTATGGTAAAAATAAAATTTGTAAGAAATTTTTAATTTACGAAATTATTGAATAATTATATTATTTATCAAAAAAGTGAACTACTTAATACATAGAAATTAAAAAGTTTAGAATACAAAAATAAGTCTTTCTTTTCCTATAGTTTCAATAATTTTATAATAAAAAAATAGTATAATTTTTTAATATTTTAAACCGCCATTAATAAATTTCTCAACAATTTCACTTTTATCATGAGAAAAACCATCCATATGAAAAGAAAAAAAAAATAAAAATTGAGGACCCTATGTGAAGACCCGCCCAAAAAAAGAAATATTTAAGATTAAGTATCCATATGTGTAAATAGTTTTATTTTTTAATTGGACCCAAACTTCTCAAAATAATATATTTTTTTTCATAAATTTGTATATACTTTTCAAAAAAAAATTTACCTCTCTATTTTTTTTTTTTAGAATATTTTTTCCTTTAAAAGTGTATATGTATATAAAGCCCCAATTTATCTAAACTTTTATTTCTACTTATCCATATGTCATTATGATTTCTATATAAATAATTTTATATATAATTATAATGTTTTTTTTATTAAAAAATTAGGATAAAACACATTAAAAATTACTAAATTTTTAGTAATTTTCTGTTTTATTTATTAAAGATTAATTATTTATAAAAATATTATTAATATTTAATTTTTTTTACTGACAAATCACTAATTATTTTTAAATAAAAAATTTAATAAAAAAATGAAGCGGCGTATCCACGTCACCAAACCGCAGGACTACCGCATAGGCACCATGTCACTGATGCCACGCCACTCTGCACCTTTGACTTAAAGGGAGCCCACAAAATTTCAGAAAAACCTTCTCTCTCTCTGCTACATGAGTGACACGTAGAGAGAGAAGATTTAACCCCTCCACCAATTCGGTATCGAGTTCGACTGATTCCATCCGATGAAAGTCTATCATATTCATCAAATCGATCTTCATCAACCATATTTTTACCTAATTCATTTTTAATTACCTGAAACTTGCTTAATCTTTTACCAAGTTCAGGATCAAAGTCATCTTCAAATCTAGACCCAAATTCAACTTTCTGCTTCTTGAAATCTTCTTTCCCAGTAAACCCATGAACTAAAATATCAAATTAAACTTTTTTAGGTCTATTTCTAAAATACCCAGAATCAGAATTCTCAGAATGATCATTTTCAATAGACAATTTCTTGTTGCTTTGCTTTCTTCATCCCCAATCCCATTACCATTATACACACAATTAACACCATACTTTAAACTAGCTTTGAATTTAGGAGATGATAATTTTGTCTCTAAAACAACATAATTGTTATTTGAGGAATCTGCAATGGAATTAAAACCAGAATCCTTAGACAACATCATCAAGCACATAGCAACCTCTTTTTGTTCTTACTCCAAATCAGAAGCAACAGAAGATAATGAAGAAAAATAAACACCAATATTATCGCACCAGTTGAGAATCGTCGATTTGATGGCTAAATTAATATATAATTAATAAATATAATATTAATTAAATATAATTATAAAATAATAAATAATAAACCAAGGTCGCTACAGAGGCTGGCAAGCCTGACCCTTATAATTTTTTTTAATTTAATAAATTATTTGCAATAATTAATAAATTAATTAATAAATATAGTATTAATTAAAAATAATTAATTAAGCAACCATTTAAGCTCTGTTTGCACCTCAATACTTTAGCCCGGTCCATGAAGAATTGGAGGCCCAAGACCGTTAAAGTCCAATCCAAATTTGTAAATTATTTAATTAATGAATTGATGCTGACAGTTGGTTGATCATGGTACAACAAAAATAAGATAAAACAGTCACAGGCCACATTCCTTTATATATGCATTCCATGGCACTCTACCACTAGCAAGAGAAGTGGAGCTCCAAGGTAATCGGAAGTTTATGAACAGCAATTATTTCAAGTCAGTATAAAAAAGCAAGAGTTAAAGAAGAAAATGACAATCAATCATCAATCAACAGAACCAATCAATTTTCAATTCAAATTTAAAAATAATTTCAATATTTTATCTGCATATTTCTTTACATTTCAAAGTTTTGTATTTATTTTTTTGCAAGCATTTTAAATTCTGTAAACACCAATTTTTATGTTCAATTCAATGCAAATTCCCTTCAATTTAATCTCTAGCTTATTGAATATTATTTTCTTTCAAAAAACTCATTAAATTATCAACAATCAATCATCCAAGATCAACCAATCAACCAATTTCAATACTTTTCTCTGCAATTTTAATTCTAAATACTGTATTTACATTTCTTAGCATCATTTTCCAGTCTTTTCAATTCTTGTAAAGAGACAACAATTTCAATTCAATGCAATGCACTTCAATTCCTTTCAAATTAGCATAATCCTTTAACTTGTTTATTTTCCAAGCTCATTAAATTCATAATCTTAAATACATTCAAATTAGGTGCTATTAGAATTTCAGCATCAACTGTTAAAGGGAGTTGAGATTCTATAATTTTCTGATAGAAGTTAAGCGTAATTTACCTCGATTAGTGTACCTAAATACGCGGCACGCTCTAAATAATTTAAAAGCAAACAAGCTCATTACACTTAATTAATTAGTCACATGTTATAAAAATAAATGAGATTCACTATAATTTAGCAATCTATACAATAAATAAATTTTAACTTATTATTAACTTAAAATAGCAAATCATTTAAGAGATGCATCTATGTATCAGTGCGTTATAAAATTAGCCTTAAAACAATGAGTTTATAGTGAGTTTTGTATTTAGCAAAAACTAATTACACCAATTCATTTATAAGTTTATGTGAAATTAGACTAATCCAACCCAATATAAACAAACCGATCGACACTTATTTATATGCCATATGCATATCATGTGGTAAAAAAATAGCAAAAGCAGAAAATTTTTCAAAGGATTTGGCAAAAAAAAAAAAAAAATATATATATATATATATATATATATATATTTCAAAGGGACAATAAATTTGCAACAGTATAATAATTAGCAGTTCACGCGGCTTTACTGCAAGAACAATAAAAGAGGCACTCAGAAGGCTGGAAGTATGGATCCATAGTACTAAGGCTCCCTTTGGATTGAAATTTTTAAAAAGTATTTTTTAATAAAAAAATTTTATATATAAAAAAATTTTATATTATTTTTAAAATTACTTTTTATTAGAAGCAGATAAATTAATATTTTTGAAATATATTTAAAAAAAAAAGTTTATAAAAATTAATAAATTAAATAAAAAAAATTTAAAAGCATTTTTTTAACTTATAACAGTAATTCTAAAAGCACTCTAAATTAATAACCACACAAATACCCTTTTCATTTTTTTTTTCTCGAAAAAATATTATATATAATACAGAGTATAAATCTCAAGTATTAAACTGACAAATCTTACAATTAATCTAATACAGACAGAAACATAACCAAAAAAAAAAAAAAAATCAAATTTCTCACATATTGGGGTTGGAATTTGAAACGAAGCCTCAACCTTAATTAAATACAAAAGTCATTAATTTGTAAAATAGAATAAGTTAAGATCTTCACAATCATTAAATATTAAACGGATAAATATTACAATTAATTCAATACGAACAGAAAACATAGCTAAATTAATCAAAGTCCCTACATATAACTGCGGAGTTCAAATTTGGAATTAGGGAAATTTAATGAGCCGTGTGCTATATAACAGAGTGTAGCTATTTTATTACACTCGTCGTAAAGACTAAATTTCACCTACTGTAAAAGAGGGGATTTGAATCTAAAATTTCTCACTCTCAAAAGCAGTGTTCTTGCCACTTAAACTAGATCTCAAGTGTTGCAGGAAAGAATTTATAGAGAACATGAAATTGTACATTAATATTTATATAATTAATTTTTACTTATCAGTGATCCAATTTACCCCCTAAATCACTGTAAACTTATTTAATTTTAATTTAATTATTTAAAGAATAATTTTATTCTTTTTATTATTTTAAAATTAATAATTTTAGTTCTTATAATTATATCGATAATGAAAATTAAAGATTTTGAAAAATTAAAATATCTTATAATTTAAGAATGTAGAGATTAAAATAAAATTTAAATTTAAAATTATAGTGAATAAAATTATGGTCTAATTTAAATTTTAAAAAACAAAAGTGTAAAAATAATAAAATTTTTAATTAAAGATTAAAGTGTAGAGGTGTTGACTAATTTTGAGGACAAAATAAATTATTTTGAAACAATAAGAAAAAAAAAAAAATACTATGTTATGTTAAGAGATCACTATATATAATAAAATCATCAAAATTAAATTCTAGCGCAAACTCTAAAAAACGAATTAAACACAACTCTCTTAGAATCATGAATTAAAATTATTATTATTATTATTATTATTATTATTATGTAATTTATCAACTATTTAATTTTTTTTCTTTCAATGATTTGGTATCCGGAGCTACTATACGGGCTCCGACTAATTCGGATTAGAGCCAGGTAAAATCACAAGGATTATAAAACTTTCCTTCAAGAGTTTTAAAGTAACTGTATTTTTAGAACTCAAACTCAAAATCTCTTATTAAACTAGAATAACTCATTACCAATTGATATATGCCCTCTAAATAAAATTAATTACTTTTAACGGATGTCCTAATAGCACTAAGTTAGAAAAACCTTTATATCTTTCTTTCTTTTTTTTTTTTTTTTTTTTGCCAAAGACCTTTATATCTTTTCAGTATTTTTTTTGGCCAGAATATATTATCAGTATTTGAATTATATTATCAATATTTGGGTAATATATTTCAATTAAATTACTTTATTTGAAAAAAAAAATACTCATTCAGATATTTGATTAATATAAAAAATAAATCAGGTATAGTCTGAAATGTTAAAGGAGATGACTACCCTATATTGTGTAGCATATTTTGACCCATTAAATTTTCATTGTAAAAAAAAAACACTAAAATGAAAATTTTCCGAAATTGAAATACTAATTTTATAATTACGTTTTTAAATATTTCTAATATATTAAAAAAAATCCAGCCTTAGTCAAATTCAATTTAAAAATTTGTCATGAAAAAAATATATTAAACTTAATATATTAGATTATATGCATAGTGACATATATAATAATTTTCCAGTAATAAATTAAAATTCTGTGATTTAAAATGAATTTAAAAAATAATCTATTAATTAATTATTTAATCAAATTTATCTTATATATATATAAATATAGAAATTTATCCTATCTTTATTTGCAGTGGGACTGTTTAATTCTGCAAACATGAAGAAGACAGTTATAGAGACAACAAAGAGGAAGGATAATTTTATTATTATTATTATAAGAAAAATAAATTAATTAATAAAATTAATAAGAGTATTAAATAGAGAGCAAGAGAAGAGACTGAGGACTTGACCATGTGTGGTCACATCGCAAAGGTTGTGATGATTATTCAGATTAAAAGCTCAGCAGTGAAAGATCCTTATCTCTTTTTCTCTCACGTGCTTAAATCACTATCTGTTCGTCACTCTCCTGAAA
>CATKHJ010059231.1:0-20256 GCA_949750685.1 Vernicia montana
AAAAAAAAATTAATTTTATAATAATATTAAGAAGAAATTTAGAATTGTTGAGATTTTTTTTAAAAAAAAATTAAATGGCTGAACATTAACATTTAATATTAATTAATTGTTAATTAGTTAATCATTAACAATATATGATTGTTTGGTACTATAAAACCCAAAATTAAAAAAAAAAAAAAAAAAAAAAGGAGGAAAAAAACAGAAAATAACCTCACCACATATATAATAATTAAGTAGTAGGTGGCTTATTGGTAGTGGCGTTTCTAAGAAAACTCACCATCATATATATGATATAAAAGTCAATTGAAGTATTTTTGTAATAAAAAGTAGCTGAATAAACATTTTTTAAATTTTTAGTGTATTTTTATAATATATATATATATTTTTTTATGTATTTGTGTAAAAAAAACTCCTATTTTTCTGACTCAGCTTATTAGCTCGTTGATAGTCTCAAGAGACTATTTGAAAAAAGTCGAAGAACGCTCAGTTGATTGCCCCATTTTGCTTGCTTTTCCAACTCCGGCCTGCTCAAGATTAGGAATCTATGAGGGAGGCCAAGCGGATGGCAATAGCCTTACATTCTAGTGTATTTTCGATACCAGACATCTTCTCCAACCACTAGTACAAGACCTCTCTTTTTTTTATTTTATTTTTTATTTTTTATTTTTATTTTTATTTTTATTTTTTGTGAATAATTTAGCTTCGATTGAGTTCAAACTCACGACCTCGACTTTAATACCATTGAGTCAAAACCTATCAGTATGACATGATAAAATTGGCACAAATATGTTTGATTCTATTAATACGAGTATAACATGGTGTTGACACGAGCATAATAAAGAACTGCACAAATTGAGTTTATTTTTTTTCATTTGAATCTTAATCAATAGAGTTTTTTCATTTACCATTACCATCCATAAGATTTGGAACTTCAAAGCTGCAGTATTGGTTTCATTTTCATATTCTACAATTGGCAGCTGCGCAACAGAGGAGTAGCATTAATGAATCACACAATTTTTTATTACTTAGTTCATGTTTGTATCAAAAATTATACTTACTGCAGTAGACAAACTGGTTGAGATCAAGAGTAACTCTGCCTTGCTTAGCTGTATCAAATGAATTAAAAAGATTCCTGCAATAAACCAGATAGATAAAATTATAATCTGTCTGTTGAACTTTATTGCTAAATTTTTTTAAAAAAAGATTTTACAAAAAAATAAATAAATAAATCCTTTTGAAAAATTGCAATTGTACGTAAACCTTTTAAAATAAACTATTTTATCCTAATTTTGAAATTTAGTTGCAATTCTACCAATTTGCAAAAATTGAAATGAAAATTAGCCTATCACACATACTATATTTTCTATCCACTCATCATTAAACTTAGCTCTATCATAATTTTCTAATAATCTCTTCTTAATTGCAAAAAATGATGGGTGTAATTTCGATCAAATGGATACAATTATAACTAAGTTTTGAAATTAGGGTAAAATTGTCTATCTTGAAAGGTTTGTGTACAATTGCAACTTTTTGAAAAGGGTTTCGGTTTTTTTGGTCGTTAGGTCTTTTTAA
The DNA here is from genome assembly GCA_949750685.1 of Vernicia montana. Taxonomy (NCBI): domain Eukaryota; kingdom Viridiplantae; phylum Streptophyta; class Magnoliopsida; order Malpighiales; family Euphorbiaceae; genus Vernicia; species Vernicia montana. The sequence goes on from CATKHJ010059231.1 coordinate 1,573, forward strand.
AAAACAGCAGACTCCAATTTTGATATGAATACATGGTAGCTCAAGAACCTCTAATGCACTGTGAGTCAGCCTGAAAATTTTCATGTGTGCTTGCATTTAGATCCCTTGGTTGAATCTATCTTTTGAAGACAATGATAAAACTCATTGCTTGTGGGTCCAAAACCCATGCAAGACACAATTTATCCAAACAAATTTTTGTTATGCAATTTTCCATGGCAACTTAGCCGATTCAATGTAAAGAATGCACCATGGTGGATTTATGAGAATGTACCGAGCAGATTGTAAAAAGATACAGACAGAAATGAAGTCATCCAGACGAAATCTTCCATTCTTCTTTTCATCAAAGCTCTGAACAACAAACATAAGTTTTCAGTGATGTAACTATTGAAATATATAAAAGACCATTTTCTGAATCATCAACATGAATATTACGAATTCAACATCAGTAAATATGTTTGTAGTATAGAAAACCAGTGTATGAGGATGCCATAAATTTGGCAAAAAAAAAAAAAAAAAAAGGGATGCCATAAAAAATTAACCCTGATCTTGAGACTTGAAAGAGTGAGAGGTTCTATCAAACATATTTTTGTAGCAAAATTTATTATCTGAGTCACAATATGTAGAAGCCTGACCTCACAAACTGTGTAAAAAGCCGGAGAGTCTAGTGAGAAACCAATTTTCACCAATCCCTGTAATTGAAGCTTCAATAGTAAGAAACTAGATAGATATTAGATGGGATGAGTACAATGAACCCATGTTCTCCATTTCAAAAGTTGAAGTTGCCGAGTAAGATTATAATAAGAGTAATAAGATGATAAAATTAGAAGTTATTTTTTCTGTATATTGTGTCAGTAATCATATTCAACATCTAAATATCATTTATTTACAACATAGAAACTATTTCTTCAGAAAACTACCTCATATACATCATCTGGAGTAAGATACCCTCGACCCCTGTAACAAGTCAAAAGCAAGACTATTTAGATATAGCCATAAGTTCATGTCAAATGCATCCTAAGAACAATGAACAATATAACCACTAGATAAAGTATTTTCAAACATGAGTTCACAGCATTAAAACAATCAAAAAGTTGAAATATACTTCAAATTTCAAACAATTTATCAATATTTAGGATTTCATTGTTAACAATGAACTGCCAGGCGCCAAACATAACACATTGACCAAAACCAATAACCAATCATGGTATTTGGCAAAAAATAAAAAATAACCAATCATGGTAAAGTGGATACCAAACCAGATATAAATTACCTTCAGAAACAGTCTCTAACTACAAAAGTTCTTACTATCAATGCAAAATCAAACATAATTACCTTGTCTATGGTGATTTCTATGCCTTCAAAAGGCAAGAATACACTTATTAGAGCTATAAAAAGAGAAGAAAAAAATGGTTTCTATGGCCACAAGGCTATATATTGCCAACTTAAATCATGTCAGCATATGCTTACAAGATTGGAGATAAAAAAATCCAAGTTTCAGTACAAGGCACTAAATTACCTCTCAACATCTGAGAAGGCTTGTTGAACCTGCAAAGAAATCAGAACAAGTCTGTAAAATTCAAATAGAACATCACAAAATATTGAAGATGTGCTTCATTCTTCATTTAGAAGCTATACATAAAAATAAAAAAATAAAAAAAAGAATAATTGAACTTTCAGCTTAAAAACAAGAGGATAGCAATGGCTTTCTGCTCAACAACGAACTTTGCTATGAAACAGCCACAAGGTTGAATACACATGCATAGACTATAGATTGCATATCATTTGTCTGAAAAAAATAACAAGTTGACCTACCCCAAACACAAGTTAAGTAGAAGAGTGATGGTGTTTGGAGGGAGGTGGATCAGCAACCAATGCTGTTCCCTTTTCCATAAGTTTTTCTACATGCCTTTTCATCTCCTCATGGCAGCTTCCTATGGTGTATCTTAAAGACTTTCCAAACAGAGTGAAAATTGATAAATTGAATGAATCAGTAACCATTATCATTCCCTCAAATCATTTTGGGTTTTGCCAAAGCTGTGCAAGAAACAGTAAGTTCAAAAACTAGAATTCCAGCTATTGCTTTCAATGGCCCATAAGAAAAAGAACCTAACCCATCCTAATCACTGATCACAGAAAATATGCTACCACCTTCCAGCATGCTTCAGGTGGATGCACATCCCCAGCAAGTCAGACATTTTCTTCCTTAAATTTAGCAAAAAAACCACAATCCAGATAATCTGTCAGTTTCTAGCATCTAACCTACATGTTTCACTGCTGAAAATTTATTGGCATCTAACTCTCCTGCTATTCTTTCATATCAGTTTCAAGTGGTAATCACCTAGCCAAGTAGGCAGTAGTAGCCATTGCAACCTTGCTAAACAAGCTGTCTTGAGTATTTGCCATCAATGTCAATGCTCAATTCAGTTCCTTTTCCAAAGAATGAACCTCTTTTCATCCAGCACAAATTCAAATTTTCCTCCTAAACATCATTGCTGGAGTGACCCTAGAAAACATGTGCTGGACCATGATTTTCACCACAAAGTCAACAGAAAGTCATGCCTGCAATCCAGCCTTTATTCTACTTTTTTAAAGCCATCCACTTGCTGAAAGCATCAAAGACCATTGTGTTCTTCCTCAAATTTATTTGTACCAGTATGCTTCCCAAGGAATGCTGTAATAATTGCCAAACACTTTTTTGCTTTCTTGATTATTGGCCCTGAACCCATTGTTTCTCTTGATGAAAAGATACTTAACATAAGATGCTTCAATAGTGCTGCTCCTTTCCAACCTTGTTAACATTTTAAAATCCATATACACTCTTCTTTTGAAAAGAAAACTTCTTCCTACACAACATTCTCAACCTTTGTTTTTTAATCTGGCCTTGACCATATGAATTCTATCGATAGCTTCTGCAATCATTTGAGGGCGGATAAAAATTGGCAAGGATGAGGGAAAAGAAAAGCTGAGACTTCAATCAAATTAGATAAATAAAAGATGATGACAAGAAGATTTTAGTAAAGGAACAGAGCATTCAAGAAAGGTTGGCAAAGTTACTATGATCAACTCTTTAATGGTAGCTATATAGAAAACCTTGGAGATCTTAGTATTTTATTGGGGGGAAAAAGAATGTTAATTACACTTAGAGGATTAGAATTTCAGAAGTAAAGAGGCATTAAAGAAGATGAACATTGGTACACCAAGTGAGCCAAATGGAATCCTGATTGAAGTTTGGAAGGGGAGGCAAAGTGATGTGTTTGACTATATTGTTTGATAGGATGCTGATATTGAAGAAAATGTCCAAGGAGTGTAAGAGAAATGCCCTCTTTCCTTTAAGAATAAGAGAGCTATCAAAGTTGTTCAAACTATAGAGATATCAAGCACATGAGTCACATAATGAATTTTGGGGAGAGAGTAAAAATGTGATACAACAATCTCTAGATACCAATTTGGTTTTATGCTAGGAAGATTGACCATGAAGGTAATTTCTCATAAGAGGCATCACAGAGAAGTATCAAGACAAAAGAAAAGACCTCCAAATATATAGAAAAGGCATAGTACAGTGTCTTGAGAGAGGTACCTAGGTGAGTTTTGGAATGGAAATGAGCATCTATCCATTAGTTAAATAATAATTTTGAAGAATATCTATAATACTGTTAGGACGATTGGGACGACAGAATAAAAGTATATCACAGTTGACCTGCACCAAGTCTCAGCCTTAAGTCCTTATCCTTTTGCATTGGCCACTTATGAACTGACAAAGTACATCCAAGAGAATATCCATTGGTATATAATGGTTGTAGATGACATAATTTTAATAGATGAAACTCGATTTGGTGTTAGCAAGAATTTTGAGTGATGGGCGCACACCCTAGAGTCTTAAAGGTTTCAAGTTAAATAAAACGAAAACAGAATATATGCATTTCAATTTTAGCAATGGAAGGAGAAGTGATCAAAGTGGGGTTAGCCTAGATGGCAAAGATATCCAACAAAAGGATAGTTAGATAATCTCTATTATTCGAAGAGATGGGGAAGTGAGAATGATGTCAACCATAGTATTAGAGTAGGACAGGTGAAGTGAAGAAGTGCAATTGAAGTTCTATGTGGTTGGCAAAATACCAGTTGAATTGAAGGAAAAGTTTTGCAGAACCCCTATTTGAACAACTATCATGTAAAGCAACAAGTGTTGGGCAGTGAAGAAACATGTTTACAAGATTAATATGAAAGAAATGAAGATGTGAAGATTGTTGTGCAAAAATACAAAGATGAAAAGGAAAAGGAATGAGTGCATTTGTAGGAAGGTGGAAATGGCACCTGTTGAGTAAAAGTCGGGAGAGTGGAGATTGTGATGTTTTGAACACTTACATTGTGGACCAACAAATGTGCCAGTACAAAAGTTTAAGCACATTTAAGTTATAGGAAATAAGAAAGTGAAAGACAAACCTACAATGACATGGGTGGAAATAGAGAGAAGGATTTAGCAGTTCTATATTTTTTCTGAAAATGTAGTCCTAAACCAAGTGGAGTAGAGAAAACAGATTTATATGAAATACTCCAACTAGGGGAAAATGAGTCACGAGTCAAGCTACTTAAACTCGATTTGCAAAATATTCCAATTCAACTTAATTATTTTAAGGGAGTTGAGCCCAAACTTGAGTAGCTGAAGTTCAAGTATTACAATGTTTGGCTCTTGTTGCTCATGAACCTAATGAATTTATATAGCTTTAAATATATTTTACATATATATAACAATTAAATAATAATTTATGAATTTGAGCTCAAAATTAAGCTTCCTCGAGGTTATTTGTGCTTGGAGATTTGATATTGGTGAATAAGTTTATGTAAAATTTTAATGTAATTTATGCAAGTCAAGTCAAACTCGAGTATTTCGAGTACACCTTTAAGTCAAGCTAGAGCATGAAAAGTAAAACTCAATTGATTTTGAGTCAAATTTTGAGTCTCAATTCTAATGGAGTAGATTTTGAGTAGTACGTTGTATTGACTCAACTCTGCTCAATTACATCTCTAACTCCAACTAGTTTGGGATTAAAGTTTACTTGAGTTGGGTTTAGTTGTACTAAAGATGAGTCTTGAGACTTCATCTTTTAATTTTGGTAATGGATGTGTGGACAAATCACATCCAATAGTACATCAGTGATGCAAAAGATATAGTTCTAATGGATAGAACCTGACTCAAAATTAACAAGAAGCTGAAATTGGAAAATAAATCACTGCCATTATTGTTTATCTCATTGTCAACCTAATATCACCTAAAGCATCGCCTACACAAATACCATTGATGTCACCATCCATGATCTCCAACACAATTGCCACTCCCATCCTCACCCACTTTGACCACCCTATTGCCTTTATCACCTCACTAACTATAACCATAATCATTATATTTAAAGAATCCATATATTTTCTAATACAATTACATTTGTTAAGATAGAAAACAAAGATAAATACGAGTGTCTTCCAATGAAAAAAGAAAAATAAAATTAGAAATGTATTAGAAAAATGGAAAGAGAAACAATGAATTGTTTCCTATAAGTAAACAAGCACTAAAGGTTTCAAGTTAAGTAAAATAAAAATAGGATATATGCATTTTAATTTTAGTAGCAGAAGGGAAGTGTTTGAAGTGGGGTTGGCTTGGACAGCATGGAGACCCCACAAAGCACATACTTCATATTCTTAGACTCTATTCAAAAAAGGGATGGTATAAATACGCAGGGCGTTCAACACCATATGATTAAAGCAAAATATGTGAACTGGGAAAGTGCGAGAAAAATCTTATCTGATCTTAAAAAAAGTAAATTGAAGAGGTAGTCTTACAGAATCTCCATTCAATTAGCTACAAGGCATGGCAGCATGTGTTGGTTGATGAAGAAACGTGTATACAAGATTAACGTTATAGAAATGAAAATACTAAAATGGAAGTGTAGAAATACAAAGATGGTCTGAATAATGAATGACTAAATCCATACGAACATGGAAGTGGCATCCATGGAGGTTGTTTTACATGCATATTGTAGACCAACAAACACCAGCACAGAGGTTTAAGCACATTGAACTAGTAAGAGATAAGAAAGTGAGTGGCAGACTTGGGATAATACAGGAAAAGTAATGAAAATAGAATTAGCAACCCATATCTTTTTGAAGATTTAACTTTAAACTAGGTGGAATGGAAGAAAAGGATCCACATAACCTCACCAAACTTTGCCTTCATTAATATTCCATTACCAGACAATGCCACTGTTGCGTAATCACGGGGAAGAAAACTTATTTTGAAACACTTAATTACATGAGCATGAAATAAACTACCAATTAGTTTTATTATATATAAATCTCACAGATTTTGGATTAACAGTGTAAAATTTCACATATGACCAACACCCATTTCACATGGCCAAGTAGTTTTTATTACAATACCACAAAAAAGCAACGAAATTAAGATTCTAACCTTTAGAAGGAACTTATTAAGGGCAACGAATTCTGCATAAAAGATAGAGAAAGATTTAGATGAAATCATAACCATAAAACTTGAAGAAAAAGAGTTCAAAAAATCGGAATCTAACATCAAATTAGCAAATGAAAGAAAATAGAATAATATACCTTCAAAGCTCATAGTTCCATTCCTATCAAAATCATACATCCTGAGAAAAGAAGAATCAAGCGTTAAACAGAGAGAGACAGAGAAGAGTAAGAATTGAAGAGGTAAACGAAGACCTGATCATTTGTTGAACGATAGGGAGAGGGAATTCAAGGTTACCAACGGCAAAAGCACTCTGATCAGGAAGAACAAAATTCAGTTGAGCTTTAGAAAGCAAACATTGACGAAGAAGAGTTAAAAGAGAGAGAGAAGACCTTGAGCTGAGTTGCAGTTATGCTACCAGTTTTCTCCGAGTCGACTCGTTCGAACCATTCTCTCAGGATCGCAGTGTTATCCATTTTCGTGCAGCAATTCAGGAAGCTATTGAATGGTTTGTTTTGGTTGATTTACAGAAAATATCAGCAATTGCGCCTCAAATTACAATAACCAGCCAGCGAGAACCGTTTAAATTGATTGTGTGTGAATAAAGTTTCCCTTCTGCGTTTGTTTATTTAATTCAGCTCATTGTACAACTAACCAATAGATAGTGTCTTTGGCAAAAAATAAAAAATAAAAGAAAAAAAGAAAAAAAAAAAAAAAAACCAATAGATTGTGTTTTTTTATCGTTTATCGTAGGATAGTTTATATATATATATATATATATATATATATAAGTTAGCCGTCACCAATCCGGTGATAAATATTAAAAGTGGGAGTTACCTATTGCATAATTTATTTCAGGTCATTAAATTTTTTTTATAAAAAAAAAAACAGAAATATAAATTTAAAAATTAAGAAAGTGAATTACTACGGCCACCCATAAAATATAATTTATATGTACATGATAGATCATAGTAATTGTTATACGGAAAATTCATGCCTATATTTTGTGTATGTTCCGTAGGAATTCGCATCAAGATAATTGTGAACTTGAGAGGCTAGCTTAAGATGGACCGGTTAGTTACTATTTAAAATAATATTATGAGTTAACTATTTTGGGTTAGGGTTATGTTTTAAAATAACAAGTTATTTAGATTTAATTTCGAATCGGACCATTATAAATGGTGTCAGAACCATTTTAGAGTCAGATTATACAAAGCTGGTGGAACTCATAAAAAAAGCACTATCTGTGGAGCAAAGTATGAGATGAAGCAGCTCGGAGTATTAGCGATCCATAATACCCAATGACGGTCATGGTTGGATCTTGACTTGAGTCAAAATTATAAATATGAGTCAATTGAGTTGCAATAAAAACGTCACAAGCTAAAAAAGGGAGAATATAAAGACCACTATAAAGAGAGTTGTGAGCTTGAGGTGCCATCTTAAGGTAGTCTAGCTAGTTATTATCTAAAAATAACATGGGCTAACCGTTTTGAATAGGATTGAGCCCTAAAATAACACGTTATTCGGACACCTCACACATACATCAACCCAATAAAATTTTAAATTTCTTTGTATCCTAAATCAAATAAAACTAGGATTTCAAAAACCAAAAAAAAAAAAAATCAAATAAAATAATTTTTATTTTTTATTTTATCAAAATCTAATTGTTAGTGTGAAAAGAAGAAAAGAAGAAGGAAAAAGATTCAACAATAGTAGTCACCTCATTTGCACCAGTCAAACACCTATGTGCAGATCTAGCAAGACTCCAACTATGCTTTCATAAGCAGCTCCTTCATTTTCTCCTTCAATCAAGCCATAAACTACTCATTGTATCTATTTATAAACTAAGCATTCCATGTAATATTTACACAACTCATTAATACAATTTATCAGTTCATCATGTAATCTAACATGGTATCAGAGTTTAAGAGCTCATTAAAGGTTATTCTTCTCAGAAAATCCAATTTGTTTTTCAGTCTTCTCAAATCTGCCCTCCATCACCTTTGCATGCACACGTCAGAAAATTATTTTGAGCACATATTTAGAAATAACTCATCACTATAAGAATTTAGAGACCTGTCTAACAGTTGACGGAGGTTGGACGCGCCTTCACACGCTGGCACAAATAATAATTGAGCAATATTGTGAAAAATATAAAGATTTATATTTATATTTTAGTAATTCTTTGAGTAATAAATATATTTATTTATATATAATATATGATAATAATAATTAGAAAAAAAGAATTGAACAAATAAAAAAAATTGATCAGTTATTGACCAAACAAAGGAGAGAGAACGGGCAGCAAACCAGGAGAGAGAGAGAGAGAGAGAGAGAAAGAAGCTACTCTGCTGCCGTCCGACCACCAGCCGACATCACCGTCGCCACCAGCACGTCGCCCATCCTCTGGCGATCACAGGGAGCTAAGGCCGGCGAGGAACGGCCACCGAAGCTAGCCACACGCTCCACCTGAAGCGGCTGGAAGACCCATCACCGGCGAAACTTCTGACCTATTTTCCGGCGACATCTCGACCTCCGATCACGGTGATTCTTGTATATTTGGAACCCTCTCTTCATGTGCTTCAATTTGATATCTCATTTGCTAATTTTAGACAACTTTTATTTTTAACCAGAATTCGGCGACACCGCAGCTGCCGACACGTTTTTCGGCAATTCTCCAGGGCATGAACGAGAGTGACATACGCTTTCGAGTTTTACGTACCAAAACGAACATTTTAGTACCCTCGGATCACGATTCCACCGCCGTTGAAATTTTTCGGCCACAGGACTCCAGCGACCCCTGAACGGGCATTTTCGGACACTAGCTCCAGCTTATTAAACCGAGTCACTTGGTATAAATCTCGACTTTTAATTGTATTTAGATAACTAAATATGAATTTATTTATGAGAATTTAGGTATATAATTTATAATGATTTAAATAGCATAAATGGGTAATTAAATTGAGTTATATTATTAATTAGATGATTATTGAATGTTATTGGCGAATCATTGGAGGAAATTAAGGTATTGATAGAATTATTGATTAAGTTGGATTAATGATCAAATAAGAATTGATAATCATTGGAGATTATTGGAAATATTAAAGTGATGAATTAAGAATTTTATTGAATTACTCTAGATATGAACTTAGTAAAGAATGGATGAAATGGTGGATGAGACTAATGTATTAGAGGTTCGGGTTGGACCATTTGATTGTGAATTGTTGATAAATTGAAAGTGTTTTATAAAGGGGTTAAGTCTAGTTTTAGCAAAAGTGCTGGCGAAATTTTGGTAGATAATTTTAGAAATATATGAGAAATAAATTGTATGATTAAATCTGATAAATAATATTATGTTCTTAGGAGAACATTAAAGGAGAATTCAAAGGATAACTACCAGAGATGATTAATTAGCTAGAACGAAATCTACAATCTAGGTGAGTGAAGAATTTAATATTTTAATTAAATTCGAAAATTTTCAGATAAATCAAGTTTATTTTATTCTCAAATTTTATTATAAAATGTGTATTGGAATATAAATTTCCTTAATGATTTGTTGATACCAATAGTTAAATATTGAAATATATATTAAGAATATATATATGTTTCCAAAGTTTGTCATAAATATTAAAAAATCCAAGTGAATATAAATATGAATTATGTGAGCCTTAATGCAAAAATTAATGAAAATTCTTAGAAATTTCAATAAGCATATGTACAAGTTCCAAGCTATACATATATATATATTTTTTATTTATATGTAACCTTGAACTCAAGGTTAAGTGTTCCAAACAAATAAAAATTATGTATACTGAAGAAAGTTATAAAAACTTTAAATATCCCCATTTTATAATCATAAATAGAAAAAGGAAAATTTATTTAAAGTTTATAAAAGTCCCAAGTTTATATATATATATAGAAATTCCATAACCAAGTTAAAGAATTAAAAGATATGAGAATTGATGTATAAGGATAAATTGACAATTAATGTTCCTCTTCATAGGAACTAATTATATTCCTCACTGTGATATGACCATTTGATAAGGGACAAAATATACCGAATTGGGTAGTAAATTAAGTTGGGCCCGGCCCAATATAAAATACTTGCAAGCCCATTGATCAAAGTCAAATAAGAAGCCATCTAGTTCGTATCCAGGCAGGAAGTGGATTAAAACAGTAAAGCAAGCTAATCTATATCCGAACCGGTCAAGGAAATCCATACTCAACTCATGTAAGGATCTATCTCCTATAAATACCTCAAAATCAAACCAACGAAAGGTACATACATTCTTGCTAACATAAACACAAGCAATTCTCCAATATTGTTCCTGATCTCTTACCTTGAGCCTATTCACTAACTTGACCGTCGGAGTGGCTTTACTAGGCACCCCGCCTAGCCCACTTGACTCTTGTTTCTTCTTACAGGTCGCATAAGTTTTATTCAAACTCAACTAAAGGTGAACTATTCTAAACGACCTCACTTCGCTTAGAATCAGCTTCATCAATAAGAGTTGAATATTTCATCCCCATCATCATCATCAAGGTTTGTTGATTTCATATTATTGTCCATATCTTAAAAAAAAAAAACATGAAATTAATATACAAAATTATAAATGCTTAAATAACAAACCAAATGTAAATAATATTATTCATCCAACAACGAAGTGCACAAATTCTTACAACTAAAAATTAACATCCAGATAACTAAAATAAATCAAATCCTTAGACAGTAAAAAACTATTTAATTTTACATGTTAACCTTAGACTTATGATATTTCAACCAAGTTAATTTGGCTTCTGGTTTCTTAATGGAAGCAAAAGCCTCTCTCTTTGTCTTGTTTTCCAATAATTCAGTAGCAAATAACCAAAGTTCATTGCCTTCCTCAATTTCTGGTAAAGAATTTAGTTCTGCATAAGCTTCAGAAATGCTACATCCAAGCAAGTCTGTCATCTTGGAAGTTATGGTGCCTCTACTCTTAACTGTAGCAACTAACCTGTCAATTTGCTTTGACAATTTTGCTGAACCACTTGATTGATTTCTTATTTTATTTAATTTATCATCCTTCTTAACTTGCTTGGTTGACCTATCAATTCTTTTCCTTTTCCTTTTCCTTTGCTTCATTTGTTCATTTGAATGGCTATCACTCTGAATCCCTTGTGTGCCTTATGCGTCACCACTAACCTGTTGATTCAGATTCTTAAGAAATTAAGACTCCTCTTCAGAGTCACCACTACCTTCAAGTTGGATGGTATCATTACCAAAACCATTATCTTCTTCATCAATTAATACACCAATAGATGGAGCCCAAGCATGCTCTCTAGTAGCAACAGTGTCTAGATATAGTATATCCATCTTATCCAGTATATTTTTAGGGATCCCTTAATTTTGAAATCTTATATATGCAGAATTAGCCTACATAATTAAAAAAAAATAATAATAAACAAATTAGAAAAGTATAAAAAAAAATGGTTTAAATAGATAGTTACAAATACAACTCGAATTGTTATAACGAAATACTAACCTTAAATTTTTTTGTTCACCAGTCATCAGATGCAACAATAGTATTTTTCTTTGCATCCCAGCCTAGTCCAGTCTCTTTACCAATCAATTCTCGAAAAAGCTTCCATTCCTTCTTCATCGAATCCGACTTATTTTTCAATTTGACTTAATCATAATCTAATTTAGTCTCACTATGAAACTCATTAAGTACATACTTCCATCCCTCTCTGTTTAAATGAGACCCAAGTTGAAAACCTATTTCAATAGCTCGCACACAAATGTCACAAAAAGCTTTCAATATATCATGTGACCACTTTGCTTTATAAGTTTTATTCTCACTCATATTTGTGGTACAAAATATCCTAATATAATGTAAATCAAATATATGTCAAAAAAATATATCATAAAGTATTAATTTACAATCAGGCTTATCACCAAGTTGGAATTTTTATTTTACTTTAGTTACCAAATTTTTACCACTAGACTTCATATAGCTTGTACTTATTGCTATGACACTTGATCTACTAAGCTCATTATTTCTAAATTCTCATATATGACAAAAGAAGTCATATCAACCCAGCTATTATAGAAAAGTACACAAGCCTTAAAGATTGGTTGCATATCAACAAGAAATCACAAGATATTAAATTACACAAATTACTAGTTCAGTTATGGAACAATCCAACTTTTCATTTTTGTTTGTAAGGTCTTTCCATTTACAACTTTCTCTATAATTACTGCATATTCAATAGTAAATGATAAAAGAGAGAGAGAGAGAGAGAGAGAGAGAGAGAGTAAAGTTTCACATTTTTTAACAATTGAAATTGATAAGCAATATTTGTATATATTCGATTGCTGACTCATTTATGGTTGCATAGGAGCATGGAAAGCAAACAATTTTGCAGCTTTGAAGAGTGGGGAAATCAAAGTTGTGATGGATTTCAGGTGCATACTTTTTGTTCCTAGTAATGAGATTTTTTAGATGTGAAAAATTTGCTTGAAAAACATTTGAAAAATATCACAGTATATTGTACATTTTTTTGCAGATATCCTTTAACAGGTTATCAAGCATTTTGCATATGTTTGACTTCAATTGATTCAAACCTTTGTTGCACAATTTAATTACAAGCAGACATCATCTTTTTATAGTTCAATCTCTGAACACAATCTTTTAGTTCTTTTTTTACTTTTTTTTTTTTTTAATTTTTTTGTTTCTTGCCTGTGCTTCTCACCTCAAAAGAAACACAACTAGAAAGAATCAATTTGTAAGGGTTTACTATAATTAGAGATTTTCAATGTAAAGCATAATTATAAACAAAAACCATAATTATATATACCCACCACCAAAATCAATGAATATGCAACATGGGTTTCAAGAATTTAATTCGAAAAACAAACAATTCAACAAGAATTTAATAAATTAACTAAACTTACGAGTGAGGGAGAGATAGTTTACAGATAAGAGCATTTAACAAAGACAACTCGACCAAGAGAGAGAAAGAGAGAGATTGAGGTAGGAATCAAGATTTACTCAATGACTTTTACATATTCGAACGTTTGTTGTTTCAGATGAATGGTTGATAGGGTTTCTTCTTTTTTCTTTTTTTGTCGAAGTGTTGGTTTTTTTTTTTTTTTAAGCATAAGGGTTGGTTCTTAAGCAAGTGAAATAAGAGATAAAATGATGCTTTTATATTGTGGCAAAACTGTAATTATCATGATTCATTAATGGCATTTTTGAACTTACATCAAATTATAAGCTGATTCTCGGGTTTTGCTAAAATGCAGGTTTGAGAAAAGCATAAACCTGATTTTGGACAATAACCAAACATTTGAGAAACCAGCTTTTTTCCTCAAGCCAGTTTTTTTTGCTCCAAAACTCAATGCCAAATGAGCTCTTAGCAAGGGGAAAAAAAAAAAAAAGCCACAGGTTATATTTTGGGTAGGACTTAATAGATAAATTTACTCTAAATTTTATATATTTTTATAATGATACACTCTCTTTTTTTGTCAATTTTGTCCTCTTAGTTTTATTGCTGATATTTTAGTTGTTGAAAGCTCTTATTAATGCAATTTTTATTTAAAAAAAAAATCGAAAGGCCAAATTGAAATTTAAAATTATTATATTATAAACCGATATTATAAATATTAATTTCTTTTTACCTGGTGGTTAAAACCGGTATTTTGAATACCGATTTTCATAATTGAACTAAATCGGTATTTTAAATATCGGTTTCTTAGTCAAAAACCATTTTGACAAAAAAAAAAAGGGTAAATTACTATTTAGTCCTTGAAATTTGATCAAATTAACTAACTCGTCCATTTTTTTGAGAAACTAACTAATTAGTCCCTCAATTTTGATTCCGTTCAATTATTTGGTTCTTCCGTCTATTTTTTTACACTTTTCCGTTAAAAAAAGTTAAATTTTTTTAAAAAAAAAAAAAAAGAAAATATTTTTCTTTACCCAAAATGCCCTCTCTCTCTCACTAAAGGAAGTAGTGAGTGGGTGATGAGAGAGAGAGAGAGAGAGAGAGAGAGGGCATTTTGGGTAAAGAAAAATATTTTCTTTTTTTTTTTAAAAAAAAAAGAAAATATTTTTCTTTACCCAAAATGCCCTCTCTCTCTCTCTCATCACCCACTCACTACTTCATTTAGTTTCTCTTTCTCTCTCTCTCACCAAACTAAGTCTAGCAGATTCAATTTCATAAATTCAAGTCTAGCAGGGCTAGAGACGATCGAAGGTGAGCACTGGACTGGCGCATGGCGAACGAGCTCAGCCTATGTCCGTGCAAGCAACTCTGGCGATGGCGTGGCGATCTGGATTTGCATTTGGATCGCGACCGCAAGCTCAAATTGAACTCATGTTAGTGATTCCCAAACAGAGAGAGAAGATAGGGAAAGATGAAGATTGCTGCCGTGGCCATGCAGATGAAAGTGGTGGGTTTTGGTTAGTTGGTGGTGCTGGTGTAGGGAAAAATAGAAATTGGAAAATGGGTTGTTGTGGTGGCGTTGCGATGGTTGTTTAGACACTGAAACTGGCAGTGGGTTTTAATTTGTTGCCGATAATGGTGGTGTTGGTGTAGAGAAAAATGGAAATTGGAAAATGGGTTGTTGTGGTGGCGTTGCGGTGGTTGTTTAGGCACTGAAACTGGCGGTTGATTTTGATTTGTTGCTGGTGGTGGTGGTGTTGGTGTCTTAAATTTCAAGTCAAGTTAATTGAACATTTTAACATTATAAATTTGATTAATTTAGTCATTAATTTAATTATTAGTACTTTATCAAATTCACAAAGTTGAATAATACAATCATTTCTATCGAAGTTTAAAAATTAAATTGATAGAATGGTATAATAAGTTATAAAGTCAATTTCACTTTTTCTTTTCAAATTAATATGAAATTGTTATTTTTTAAATATTTAATTAGATTCAAAATTAATTTTGTTACATAACTAAGACAATATTTTCTTAAAGGTCAATGCAACTTAATTTTTGTTTTTAAAAATTAAAAAATATATTTTTATATTTTTTAGTAATATAAAAAATTATCTTTTAAGTACAAAAATTATATAGTGTAAAATTATATATACCTTTCAAAATAATTAAATGAAAGGTAATTATTTTTTTATAGTGTAAAATTATTTTTTGTTATTTATAATAAAAATTATTTTTTATTATTTAAAATTTATAGTATAATTATTTTTAAAAAAATAGGTGAAAAATTCTAAAGAATAATTAATATTCAATTTGTGTTTTTATTCAAAAAAAAAAAAAAAAAAAAGAGATTCTATTATATTAGGTTTTATAATTACATAATATATACAAGGGTATTTTGATATTTTTTTCATTCATTTAATGAAAAATTATAATTATCTTTGACTGAAAGACTATTTTGTTAACAAAAATAAATGTGAGGAACTATTTAATTTATTTTTTTTAAAAAAAGGACAAGCTTATTAATTAGGTCAAATATCATAAACTAAATAATAATTTACTCTTGATTTGGATGGTGTTTGATAACGCTATTTAGTATTTAAAATTAAAATTTTCAGCATTTAATTATTTTAAATTATTTGGTAATGCATATTTTAAAAATTTTAATTAAGTAAAAAATTTCATAAAATAGTAAGTTAAAATTTATAATGAATACAATAAGTGATTAATTTTTTAAATAATTTTATATTTTAAAAATTATATCACTTATATTATTCAGTATTTAAATTTTCAGCACTTAATTTTCAGTTTTACCAAATATCACTTAATTAATAATAGAAAATGAAATATAATTAATTAAAAATGAAGATATATAATAAATATATATTTATCCAGTTTTTTTTTTTTTTTTTTGCCAAACATATTTATCCAGTTCAGACTTGGCCACAAAGAAAAATCCATCACAGTGATAGCTATGGCTATCATCCCATCAGGCATCAGAAAATATAATGCCTCCACTAATTCAAATTCTTTGCAATTTAAGTATTCTGTTGAAACTTTCAACATTGATATATTGCGTGTGAAGATGCGTTGGCTTCCGCACAACAACAACATCAATATATATATATTAGCAAGAAATATTAATTATTTTAAATGTTTCAAATATTAAATTAATAATTACATAAATATTATAATTTAATATAAACAGAAAAAAAATAATAATAATAAGAGTCGAACTTTTGATTTTTCAGAACTTGGGCTTTGATTTTATCCACAAAATACAGCTTTACCATAACAACACACATTGACCAAATAGTGTTCTGCCATCGATCTATGAATTATATATCCTTTGATATTATTATATAATATATAGAATTCATCATTAGAAAATAAAATTCCATATGAATTCTATTATTACTTCACTTACAAATTAATGCTGAGTGGATGGAGATTGGAGTGAAATACACCAATCATCACCTTCTTCATGAGGTGTGACACGTATACAAATTTAAGGTTCAAAAAGCCACACGTCTCCTATTCTTTAATGATTAAATTTTACTAAATATATTTATATTAACTTTATAACTATTCTCATAATCATAAATAATTACCATAAATTAATTAAATTTTATGAAAATCTTTTTAATAATTATAAGATTGTTTTTATTTCTAAACAATACATAACCTATATCTAATGTTTTAACGGATTAGTATAATGTTTTCACTCTCACTATTTCACACAATATTTTAAACATGCAAATAGTGATAAGTTATTCACAATAATTAATCCCTAAAACAATAAATTAAATTAGCAATACATTTTAAGGAAATTCAATAATATATAAGTAAAATTCAATTTTTATTAATTATAAAATTTCATTTTTAAATTACTTATTACATTGTAATTTTGTAAGTTCACTTTATTAAGATTAAATTTAACTTTATTAAGGTTGAACTCAATTTTAATAAAATTCAGTTCAACCTTAATAACATTGAATAATAATAACATATAATTTAAAAAATAAATTATTAATCTATTTTAGAATAATATAAATTATTATTTTACTAAATGATATATAATTTGTTTAAATATTTATCATATAGCCCATTATTAAACAAATTATTAATTATTTTAAAAATTAAATTAAATATCAAAACTAATTATTAAAATTGAGTTCATCCTTAATAAGGTTGAATTCAACGTTATTATGGTTTAACTCAACCTTAATAATTGGTTATCAATCAACTTTAGGCACTTTGAATTTATAATTTTTTTAATAATTACTATGAAATTGTAAATTTAACTTACAATATGTTATGAAAACTTTATAATGATAGATCATATGTATAAAATAAACTTTTTTACTAAAAGATATTAGCCATTAAAAATGATAGTATAACATTAAAAAAAAAAACTGAGAGATAGGTGGGATGAAATCCCACATCGTTTGAGCAACAAATGAGCATATGCTCTCATTTTGATAAAAAGAGGAGCACATGCTTTTTTAGGTAGATTGAAGTAGTTTTGCCATTATCAAAATAAAGGCTTATATTTGAGTTTTTTTTTTTTTTTTTACTTTATTTTAGTTTAAAATTTATTTGGGACCCGAAATCCCCGAGTTTCTAATTGGACTATCCTGATCCATAACCCCCAATATCCAAATCGACTTCAATCCTTAGTTACGACACAATTATTTTTATATCACAATCAGCTCTTAATTCAAACCTGTTAATTAATTTCATATTAAGTTTGTATCGTATTATCGTGTTGTGTTTAATATTACTATCCTTAGTCGGGAAATTGAAGTCTTTGACATGTAATTAAGCATCCCTAATTAAAATAAAATTCTTAATTTCCTGGTGTTAACTTCTTTCACGCTAGTACTCTCTCTCTCTCTCTCTCTCTCTCTCTCTCTCTCTCTCTCTCTCTCTCTCTATATATATATATATATATATATATATACCAAACTACATGTACAACCTACACACTCATCAATACAAACAGATCATATTCTAATATGGGTGCATTCGGGCGAGTTTTCCTATCAACTTATTTTCTCTTCCTATTATTTTCTATAGTGAATTGTAATCCTCCAGAGGATCCTATAAAATGCGTTTCAAAAGACATAAATTGCACCATCACCAACTCTTATGGGACATTCCCCGATAGAAGCATATGCAAAGCAGCAAACGTGGCATATCCCACCACCGAGGAAGAGCTAATTTCAATAGTAGCCAATGCAACAAAGGCAAAAAGGAAAATGAAAGTAGCAACTCGGTATTCT
>CATKHJ010059322.1:0-21688 GCA_949750685.1 Vernicia montana
TGATTCTAAATATTATTGAATTTTATTCTAAAGAGAATAGTACCAAAATTAAATCAGTCTTCCAAAAACTTATAAATAATTTATTTAGTTCTTCAGAAACGTAGGATATCAGTTTTTTAATAAATTAGAATACTAGTGTACCATAAATTTAGGATATTTAGTTCTTCAGGAACTTAGAGTACCAATTCTTCAAAAATTTATATTTTATTAATTTATTTAATTAGTTTTTCAAGAACTATAGATAATACTAATTTTTCCGGAATTGTATTAATTTATTTAATTCTATAGGAATACAAATTCTTCATAAACTACAGATGATACTAGTTTTTCAGGAACTAGAATTTAGATACAAGTTTCTTCATAAATTATGTTTTCTTAATTAAAATTAAATAATAATATCAAATAATAATATCTCTATAAATAAGTATATACATTTAATAAAGTCCAAAATCATTATATCTAATTAGTTAGAATCAATTTGAGTTTAAAATTGCATATAGTAAGTTAAATAATTAACAACCAATAAAAAATTAAAACTCCATGCAATTAGCCGTAAGCTTTAAATTAAGTAAATCAATAGTTAAAGATATACGAAAATATGGAATTAAGTACAAATCTCATATTAACAAACAACAGTGATAATTATTATCATAACTATTATTATAAAATCGAAATAAAAAAAAAAAAAGCATCTGGATGATTTTTTTTTTGAATTTATTAAATAAAAAAATTATAATCGAAACAAATGGTTATTACATAATAATAATCGAAATTAACAAATCTTCCATTTTTTTTTTTTTTTTTTTTTTGAATATGGAATCTAAAGAAAAATCGTTCTCTTTCCAAAAAAAAAAAAATTGGAATCTAAAAAAATTTAATTATTGGGTTTTTAAATTCATATGGTATTTATATGAATTTATTAAATAAATTTAAAACACTATAATTGAATTAAGTGAAAACATGTTTACCTCATACTGATAATGTGTTGTCAATCGGCTTATTAGCACAGCAGATCAAAGACAATAAAAAGCAATAAAGTAAAGAGAAAATAAAATATGTAGAGAAAAAAAATTTCAAACTCTTATTATTAGATTAATCTTAACTTTCTTTATATAGAGGAATAGCTAGAATTTAGTGCATAAAATATTACTGAAATAATTCTATACTATAATCTCTCTATAATATATACTCAAAGATGTTTAAGTAATATTCACATATAATAATTATTTAAAAAAAAAAAAATTTAATCTCAAACGACAATACCAAACAGACCTTTAATATATGTTAATAGCACGTGACCAATTAAACCCTTAATTGAACTAAAAATGGATTTTAAGGAGAAAATTGATCCATTTTGTTTTACGGACTCGTTGAACTTTTGGCCACAATACACTTGCTGAATTTGAGTTTTCCCCTCCCGTGCCGTGGTATCAAGCTCAAGCTCAATTCAAGATTACTTTGAAGTAAACTGATTTTTATGGTTTCTGAGCATATGATTGCATGCTTAGTTTCACATATTTCTGGGCAATTATGAGCTGAATCTACGAATGCGTGAGTAACTAAAGACAATTAACAAGAAAATTGCTTGTGATAATCAACAACAGATATAGAACAATGACAGGCATATTGAATGGGCAAAGCTATACTTTCAAAACAATCTTTGATTATCAGTACAAATAAATATTTCGACTCTCTTTAAATCAAAATGTAAGGTATAATCATGGCCAGAAAAAAAAAAAAAATCGAGCAGTCTAGACAGCATCATGAATTACAGAATCACCATATAAATTACGCAGCTAGATTTTAGGGATGGGAATGAAAATTCCAAGACATTACAGCCGAATCCCTTTTAATCTGCCGCAATCCAATCCCTACTTCAACTGTTAAGCATGTTATGGTTCCAGTAAAGGACATTTTCTACTCTGCACTTTCTTTATTGTGTCCATATACATTATAGATATAAAATTCAAGTTCAAAATCCTCAACTTGAGAAAGAAGGGTCTGGCACAAACCACATCATCCCTGCATTACTTGATCGTTGAAAGATCAAATACTGGAGTTTGTCATCTTCATGTGCGTTCGTCGTTGACATGATTTGGAACTTCTGCTTGACTGTCCAGAGGCATGTACTGTGCCATGATAGCTCTGATTTCAGAATCCATGTACGACTGCAAAAGTAACATAAATGTCAAGAGAGTAGATATGTATCAACTGTAACCCTGTAATGTTGACACATACACATCAAAATTTTCATGAGAACATGTTTCTAGAGAATGTAGTACAGATATTCATTAAAATGGCCTGATCTAATCTGGCATGTTCAGGCAGGTAATGATTTCTCAATTAAGGCCAAAATGCCAAACCCAGATGCTTCAGTTCAAGCCACTTTATTTGGAAGAGCAGCAGTTAGGTACAGCCAACCATATGCAACTCCAACGGTAGACAACTATTTACACCGCATTTGTTACAAGCTTTTCCTTTTTCCCCCCCAGAACTTTCTTTTTTCTTTTTTCCTCTCTCTCTCCCCAACACCCGCCCCCCCACCCCCTACACACACACACAAGAACTTCATTACAAGTTTACTACTATAATTTAATAAACTAATATTTTCCAGGTATGTCAGCAATGGAAAGAAAGGCAAAGGAAACAAGGTATAACATGCTTTTCATGAAAATACTAATAAATGATTACAAAAATAAATAAATAAACATGTCTTGGAAGGGAAATCTAGAGTATGTCATCATCTAACATTCTTGCATTAAGAAGTTGCTCTTAGGCCTTGACCTTGCTGCATCTTGGTTGCAAGCTAATACTTAACATTGTATGATGTATCAATGATCAGACAATTCAAACCACAGTTCAGAGACTTATGGAACCTACATTTACGCTGCTTCTGAACATACAACAGCAACAGCATAAAAGACCTCGTGATTTCATTAATATAATGGCAATCAGAAAGAGTAAAATTAAACGATATTGCCATAATTCCAAAGGCTGACATATAATAAATATGAATAGCTGAAGGGAGCATAAGTACAATGCCACAAAATAACTAAAAGAAATGAATAACCAAAAGAACTGCACCAAGCTTACCCTCAATCTATATTTGTACACAAGATATCCTCCACCACCAGCCATTCCCAAACCTATCAAAATGACCCAAAAAGCAGCCCATGCTGACCTCACTTCAGTGCCTCTCTTACCTGTCATCATTGGAGAAAGGGTGTAAATTAAAACAAGCACGGTAGATTAAATGTCAAAACAGACTAGTCTGAGGGATGATTTCTGAACATACTTATGCAGGTATCATGGTCTCTGATATACAGAAGATCCCCACTACAAGTGCAATCATAGCTACCCCAAGTATTTTTGCAGCTACATTCAGGGCATTGACAGGCTTTCTTATCTTTGCATTCATCAATATCTGCATGGTTAATAAAGTGAAACAAACAATCAATCAGGATTATTGACAAACTAAAAGTTTCTCTGACTGTGACTTCAACTGCAATCAAGGTGCAAGCAAAATCATTTTGACCAGACACAAGCTCACTATTCAAAACATTATTGTAAAACAAGTTGATGCACTTGGGAGCATCTCGATTGTCCAAGCAAAATTAGGTTTTTAAAACTGAATCAATGGCCTTGTACTAAAATCTTGCTTTATAAGCATGACCATCATCAAATTACTACTTATAGTAGCATATAAGCAATGAATTGCATGCGAGGGGGACAAGACAAATACCCAACTAAAGATTTCAAAATTTCAAGTGAATTTGAATTGTGAATTTGAGCCAAGTATCAAAAAAGTATGCAGGATCCTGTGTGACCCAGTAAGAACCACTTTGCTAGACCAACAAACCCTGGATAACTACTAACCAAAAACTACCATAAGTTGAGGGTGAAATGTGTCCCCCATTGGAAGTGAAATAGACACCAAATAAAAAAATTCCAAAGTAGAGGGACAAGGACTCTAACTGCGTGCCTGTTAAAGAATAAGACAACAAACAGTCCTGTATATATTCCATGCATTTTCGAAATTAGAAATTTATGCACTATTACAACATAGTTTAGCCCGTTGTTCCATGAAGGCTTATGCCTCAGACACCAAATTCCTGGACATTCAATTATTCTTCCAGAATCTTGGTAAAGGAAGTAGCATAAAAATCACAATGTTTGCATCTATTACCTTCACAACTCTTCACACCATCACCTTTAAACCCAGGAGGGCATTGGCATTTACCACCATCAGTATCCTGTTTGCAGGGAAAATTAGAATCTGAGCCTTAATTTATTCATGAAGAATTAAAAATTGGAGAACTGGAAAGATCACTAACCGAACAAGCAGAGAAGGTGTGCCCATTTTGGGAGTCATGCCAACAGCCCCCATTATTCAGCTTGCACCTCCCAGGACCACTCACTGCAAATTAGTTGATTCAGAGTACAGCACACTAATATATGATTTTCAGAAGCAAAAATATTCTAGTCTTAATTTTAAAAAAAATAAATGAGCTACCAAAATTAAAATGCATGTGAACGCATTTATCCATGACTTCAGACTGTCAATCCTGAAGAATAACTCAAAAGCAAAGTTTTAACATTTCTCACAAGTTCAATGGACAGGATCCACCAAACCATGGGCCAGAAAGCACCAACTCGTATATCCACACCCATAATGCTAGTTGGCTAGTATAGTCCACTGGCATTAAGTTTGGGGAGGTACCATACCCCTCTCTAACAATGTCTCTAGTATTTATCCTCTATGCAGGATCCTATCAAGCTAAACATTCACTAGCATTGTCCCCACTAAGAAAACCTTCCTCGCCCAGAACATTATATTGTCAATATTCTTGTAATTAATTACCACAGAACTTAAGTGCAAATTCCAGTTTGAAGGAGAGGCACATAAACAGGTTTTGGTACCTAAAGAGGTCCATGTAGTCAAATAATTTTTCAATCACTCAGGAATCATTAACATGTTTGGTCTTTGTTTTCCTTCATTCCCAAAGAGCTGTGTTAACAGATCTATACAAGAATGCTCAAGTCACATGCACATATACACGTTAAAGTAAGAAATCAGCCAACTTTCCTCACTGATATCAGAGTTATTTTACAAATTTTCGAGTAAAAATGAACAAAAAAAAAAAGAGCAAAGAGAGAGGAACACTTGTTAGTGGTGAAGCATCTAATTGGCACCAATTCTATTTTTGGTTTTTGGTGGTTGTCCAACACTAAAACATTGTGTCTTGGAAATGGATTGATGAAAGAAGTAATAAACCACATTTTGTGGTTTTCCCTTGTTGTGGCAACTTGTTTTTCATTTTTAAGACAAAATAACAAAACAAATATGTTTTAATAATATAATGTTCTATGACAATTGGAGAACAAAAATCAAAAAAAAAAAAATTGATACTAAACAAATTTAAAGATTTCTGATGAGGAGAAGTGCCACTACAGTAACCCTCTAGTAAATTTAATTTCTGTTTTGCTCATCTCTCTCTCTCAACCAACATCTATCTATTTGGAACTTGCACACACTAAAAGTTCTAAACTTGGTTCGACATGAAACCTAACAGTAATCTATTCAATATTCATGCCTAACTTGGATTTAAACAGCCCTGCCTCCACCTATTAACCACTGAAAAACTCCATGCATGTATGTAGTATCATTAATTATAGCTCACTTAACACAGCATCATGTTTCTTTTCCTTTCCTCCATTTTAAGAACTATCTTGCAATATTACTGAACACAAACAGAACAATCATTCCAAGTCTTTTTCCAGTAAAATTAAAATCTGCACTTTTCCACTGCAGAAGTTTCAGAAAATTATTCAGAATAGTTACAGCAGAAAATCTAAGCTTGCCAAAACTAAATCGAAAAATCCTTACTAATCACTCATCATAAAATTGTGCTAACAAAAAGAAGCATTAAAATCACCTTCACAGTGGCTGTAACCATCTCCTTTGAACTGAACACCATCAACCAGGGGACATTCGCATACCCTCCCACGAAATGTATCCTGAGTACATAAAGACCCACTGTCAATTAGGAATATGGACAAACACAGACCTCAGAAGCTACATACATGCACGCACACAGAGACAGCTGCCTGGCAGAAAGCTTTTATTCACACCTTGCAAGCTGTAATGTTAGCTGTTTTGTCTTGCCAACATCCACCATTATTGTCCAGGCACTCATTAGTCTCAACATCTGCCTCAAAAAGATTCCCCAATCAAAAACTCAAGTTAAGAATAACAAGTTGCATAACACTGCCACTACCCAACATTAGCTGCAGCAAAGTGGTGGCCTAGAGAGGTGATCTACATATGGCCCTCACCTCAGCTATACAAATTTATATTTGGTTAACACTCTCAAACATGAACCCTTATTATTTGTACACTTCACAGATAACTTTGATTCTTTTGTAATTGCATCAAAATGATGTCCCAATGTCACCAATTTATTTCCACCAAATAATAGAAGAAAACTTACCACCACTCAAACAAACACCTGGCTCAGTTGTTTCCTCAAAACCAGCACATATGGCTCTCAGAACAGCACCTTTCTCCAACTTTCCTGCAAGCACATACATATGGTCAATGAAATTAAATGAAACATTAAAAAGAGAAAAAAGGGATGGATTTTCATCCAAGAACACAGGGACACAGTAGCAGACCTCGATATTGCCGATTGTTGACAACAAGGGTAGGCAATATGGTTACATCACCCCTTGATCCTTTCCCAACCTGCATGAAGGTCTTTGTCAAGCAGCTATACATGGCTGAACAAATTTTGGAAATTTCAATCGTAGTAGAGTGGCAATAAGTGTTCAGACAGATTCAAGACAATAAATGTACTAAAAGTAGTAATGCCATAGCATACAAACAAGACACAATTACCTGGGCATCTTGCTCTTCTTTCAAAACAGGGTTGTCTGTATCAGCATATGGGTCTCCCATACATTTCTCAATCTTTTTAGCATCAAGCCCTACGCAGATGTCACAAAAAAATTATTTAACATAACCACTATTCTTGTTTTCCCACTATTAGGTAATCCTTATAATTATAAGATACAATGATGAATTATTTACCAAGGGTTTTGATAACACCACCAGCACAATCTTTGTTGTATCTTTTCTCCTTCATGGGACATCTGATTTGGAAATCAGTCACATAATCCCACCACACCCAAGGTCTTTTGGTCTCATTTGCAACTCTAAAAACACAAAGTTGCCTTAGATTTTCAAGGACAACATCTTTCCCATCATAACCTGAGCTGAAATCCTGTTCAGGATCAGGAGCACAATATCTTCCATGGTTTATGCACTGCGACTTGCACTGCCTGCTCAAGGTGAATGCCTGAGGACAGTACCAGGTTATATAATGGGGTGTGAACTGGGTGTAACCACCTTTCTCAAGTATCTGTGCTGGTCCCCTAAAATCCTTCACGAATTCCATCAGCATGTCACATTTAATCCCACATTCATCATTGCTGTTGGTCCATAGCTCATACTCCACACGATCATCAGGGTGTGGGACAGCTTCTCTCCAGTCAAGATTCACATTTACCATATCACCACTGCTTATTGCTTTCTTTAATATTTCACCAAAGCTTTTCTCAATAAGTGCAGATGGTACTGTAATGTTCTCAATATATTTTGCAGTCGATCCATCCTCTTCAGGAGAGTCCATGGTTATTAACCGTTCCTCAATGTCATCTGCAACAAGTACTGCAGAAGCTCCTGCCTTCTGGGCATTCCAGACCTTCAAAGCAAAGAAACAGTCTAAACAGCACCAAAAATCAATCATTAGTAAATTACCAGAATAACTGCTTTCAAAACTCAGAGCAAACTTCATCGTGCAAAAAGTAATGAACTCTAAAATCACAAAAAAAAAAAAAAAAAAAAAAAAAAAAAAAAAAACTACTCCTTCCAGCTTTCTGTTCAAATCAGTGTAAAGTGCAAAATAGATGTATGCAGAATCAGTTACCTTGTTCTCATAAACTAAACCACATCTTAAAATTTATACGGACTAATATATTTAATATCTTTTTATCATTCTTTTAGTTGGCCCATATATAATAAACTTGGCCCATATATTTCATTTATATTAATATTCAAAATTATCATAAGTTAATAATTAAATTTAATAAAATAATAATAATAATTTCCATACGTTAAAATATTTTAAGAAAATATAAGTTAAATAAAAAATATGAGCAAAACCTGAGCAAAGCACGGACCCACGACTAGTTACAATTGATCAGAACTAACAGTCCACTAAAACAAATTAAACTGAACTGTCAAGCCTCAAAAGAAATAGATTACAAAATACATTTTTTTTTCCTTTTTTCTTTTTTTTTTTTTTTGAGGGGAAGGGTAAATATTGCAGCATACATTACAGGTAATGCTTAATCAACCAAATTAAAACTACTAAAATTTGGCACCTTAAATAAAATATTTTAACACAAGTAAGCTAAATAACCATAAGAAAAATACGAAAGCAAAACCTCTAATAGTAAATTATCAAAAGGTATAACTCAATAAGCAATCATCATAATAAATCCTCTACCAAGAAATGCAATTAACTGCACTAAATTTCAAAAGAGTGAACACCATAATAAACCTAAAAACCAAAACCCTTTTTGTAAAAACTAGGGTGCCAGTAGATCAAAATTACAAGAAAGCAGGACCTTGACCAACGATAAAGAAATTCAATCTTGAGAGTTAAAGTCAAAAGATGAGAACCCACAATCTATCAAAAAAAATCTCAGCAAAATAAAAAAGAACTTAATAAATTAGTCAATTTTTCAACAAAAAGAGAAGCAGTCCTCAATCAATCTAAAGAACAATTCTAAAACTTCAAAGTCCACAGTCCACACCACCTCCTACATTCACCAAATAAACCATTTGCAACTTGAAAACATCACCAAAAACAATGACAAATGAGCAAATAAAACAACAATCCGAAAAGGGTATCTCTGTATGGCAAAAAATTAAACAGTAAACCCATAACATGTATCATGTAGATGAAAATAGAAATATGTCAATAACAGTACCTCCTGATCAGCAAAAAGGGCCAAAACATAGAAACACACTTGAATTTAAAAAAAGAAAAGGGCCAAAACAATGAAACACGGTTGAATTTAAAAAAACAAAAAGAAAAGGATAACTCCTCCTAAACATATTAGCCCTGCCTCATGACCAAAATGAGAAGAATACCAAGCACTTTATACAAAATTAAATGATGGACAGCTCATCAATCATCAGTCAGTCACTACAACCAATCACATTCCCAAAGAACACAATATTAAGAAGCTAGAAAAACACAATAATAAGAAGCTTGATTAAATTATGAAAAGGGTTATCTCCAAATTCCATTAAAAATAAATAAATAAAGAAGGTTAATCAAAACCATGAAAATAGCATTCTTGCAAACGAAAATTATATAAAAACATGAAATTTGATCCGAATTAGCATAAGATACCTTCATAATCAAACAAAACAAAGTGACAAACCAAACAAACAAAATCATAAGAATGATACATTGGCAAATGTTTTAAAAAAGGTAAAGCATGGCAAATTAATCCAATTTAGCATAAGGGTGCGTCCTCTATCAGCCAAAAACAAACCAATTATACCATAGACATACAATCATATTAATCAAAACAACAAATACCCGAATTTCCAAAGAAAAAAAACTACGTACACTTCAAATCTCACCCAAAAAAACATTAAAAAGAATAGAAATAAACAGAGGTACTCCACTAATCAACCAAGGAAAAAAAAAAAAAGAAGAAGAAGAAGAAGAAGAAGAAGAAGAAGCTCAAAACATCAGAACGGTAATCAATTTAGACAAATAACTAACACAGCTGCGGATCACTTCAAAGGAAATTTTCATACGGGGACTAGCAATCAACCAAAACCAACCATTTTCAAAAATAAATAAATAAATAAAACATACAAACCATCGAATTGGCTAGAAAATCGAAAAGGGTACCTCATATTTATACCAAATTAGTAGTCAAGATTAAAATGTACAAAAGCAATCAAATTAACCAAAAGAACAAAAAGGGTACCTCCACGATCGAGCAAGACGAAAGTCGGCAAAGCTCCAGGCTTAGACTTGAACGAAATCCCAAAATCATCAAACTCCTTGCAACCCTTCCTATTATCTTTCGGATACGCCACAGCCCCAGCCATACTACCCCCATATTGCGGTATCCCAAAATTCCCAATTGCACTATCATAAGTCCCCTTAATTTTTTCCGGCGATGTCACCCTCAAGCTATTCTTCTCCACCACAAATCTCGCCACACAACCACATACCATCAAACACATAAACAAAAACCCTAAACCGACACTAAAACCTGGTCTTATAAGACCCATCTGGCCCAAGACAAGTTAAAAAACCGTAAAAAAATATATGGGTTTTGCTATTAAGGATCAATCGATTAAGCTAAGAAAGAAAAAACCGATTTTTTGAAGAACAATCAAACATTTCAAGATTGTTGGGTGTTTTAGAAACAAAATCTAAAGATATGGGTCTTTTTTTCTTTTTGCTGTTTCTTGTTGACTTCAATAAAGTCTTGCCGTGTGAGATTTATCGTGGCATAAGGATTAATGGGTTTAATTTGGTTTCTGTTTCTAGTTTTTCAGCAGCTGCGTGAAGATAGCTCGTCTCTGTTCTTTGTTTGTTTTTTCGCTATCAGTCTTTTAGACTATAAGACAAGTAATAAGCATCAACGTCTCTAATATTTTTTTATTTTTTTTATTTTTTTTTGGAATTAGGATAATATTTTTTTTAATTAGTTGTAAATTACGTGGGAAAATTAAAATATTATATAACATATACTTCCAAATTTAGGTTTAAAAAACAATATTAAGAAATGATTTGTGTTTATGTTTATAGATTTTTTTTGGTATATTAAATAAAATCAACGTAAGATTGGATGAAAGATTAAGATCTAATGATTTGACTCGAGTGCATGTAAGATTGTGTACATTGGATAAAAATCCTAAAATATAGAATTAGGATTATTTCTTTTTTTTATTTTCTTAATCAAGAAGTTACAGTGGCAAAATGGTAATTTGGGAAGCCAGAAATTTTCTGTTGTGTACCTAAATAAATCAAGTCTTAGCCACTTTGTTACCATTTTTTTTCCTGTTTTTTTAAAATAAAAATAAAATTTTGAAAACTAAAAAGGTTTTTATTATCGCCGTAATTTTTTATTTTTTATTTTTTAAAATTTTAAAAAATAAATATTAGAAAATATTTTTTAAAAAATTAATTTTTTTTATTTTTTTCATATTTATTCAAAAACATTTTTAAAAACAATAAATTTTGATTTTTAAAATCTTATTTTTATTTTTGAAAAATAAAAAACAGAAAATGATACTAAACAGATCCTAAAATTTGCTGTTTTTTATTTTCTGTTTTTAAAATATTTTTAGATAAATATGAAAAAAATAAAAATAATAATTTTTTAAAAAATATTTTATAATACTTAATTTTTTAAAATTTAAAAATTAAATAAAAAATCGCAACGATACTAAATACCTTTGACTGCTTAGTTTCCACCAAATTAGTCACCACTCCAAGCGCATTGGCAGCCACCTGGCTTTCAATTATATACTTTTCTTTCTCCTTTTATTTTTATGTCTTATTAATTTTTTTATTTTCATAATAATGACTAAGGAGTTGTTTTTTAATTTCTTTTTATTATATATAATAATATGTAAATTGTAATATTTCTTTTTTTTTTTTTCTTTTTCTTCAGCTAGTAGAGCCATTGTTAGTGATTTTCGTTATGGACAAGCAAAATAGAAAAACTAATATTTTGATAAAGACAGAGGATGTTTCAAGAGCTTGTCTTGATGCTTGAAAGCTTAAGATATAAGTGTTTGTTAATAACATAAAGTGGAAAGTGGAAACATATTTGGTGAATTTTCAGCTAGTTTCCTTTATGGGATGATATGTTGTTTGTTAAATGTTTTGCCAACATATTGATTGTGCAATGACCTTAGTGTACATAGGTTGGATTAGTTTAATTTGTATTAATGGGTTTGATTTAGGTATTGAGTGTGAAAGCTAGCCCATAGTTTTTCTATTTTTAATAGCTAATTCTTATTCAGTTCATTTGGTAAAATAAAAAATTAGCAATAGTTGGTTGTTAGATACTTTATTACTTACTAATTTGAAAAATAAAATTTTAATTTAGCACCGTTTTAGTTTAGATGTTATAACTGTTGCAAATAGTTGATACTTGATCACTAAAAAATATAATTATTTAGTGAAATTTTACTAACTACTATTGAATTGAAATGTTAAATAATGATAACATGTATAATTTATTTTTAATATATTATGATATATTTTAGTTATTTTTCTTTTTTTAATGTGCAATATAAATCACAGGAATAATGAAATTAATAGTTAAAAAATATAACTAATTATTTTATTATATAATTATATATTTTTTCTAAACATGAATATGATATTTTAATAAATATTATTTATAATATTTAATAATTATTTATTTTATTATTATTATAGTTATATGAAAATTAATTTGAAAGTATGTTTTTATTAATAATAATTTTTACAAGGTAACATAATTTAAATTTAAATAAGCTACCATCTCATGAGAAAAATTTTAAACTGAAATTTTTTAAATCAACAATTATTTGTACTCCCAACAACTATCAATTACTAATACATATTGAATGTTTGGTAAATTATGGTTAACAACAGTTGTTAATATATATAAAATGACTAATAACATAATAATTTATGTTTTCAAAATACATAATATATGAATTATTTATTTAGTGCATCAAACAAAAACAATATTTAAATAACAAAATATTTATTAATAATTTATTTTCTTATATGTCTGCAATATATAATTTTTAATTATAGCAATGCTATTATATTAATTTAATGTGTATGTGTCACCTTATTTTTGGAGACCAAAAATATATATCTACTCCAAAAGAAATATATTCTCAATATATAATCTAATACAAATTTATACTTGTTATATTATTGTTGTTATACATTAACAATTCAAATAATTAAAAATATATAAAATATATATTATATAATATAAGTTGGAAAACCTAATTTCTTGAGAGATTTTCTTTTTTGAACATAATGAGAGAACACATTCGTAAATTTGATACCACATTTTAATTCAAAATTTTAAGACAATAATAGTCCGTTTAGTACATATAATTGCTTAATTAAACTGCAGTATTAGTAAATACCACTACGTTTGGTACATATGATTTAGGTTGGATTTAATAAACCCAAAGATTTAGTTAACTCATGAGATTGTCACAATCTATCTTCAAAGTCGTGACTGTCCTAGGGCATGAATAACCGTAAGAATATCAAAAATCTGTAAAACCCATGAACTTAAACATACAAATAACATTTAGCAGCATAACAACTTATCATAGAACATATCAATAATTTATAACTTGCCCAATCTGCATAAAAACATACACTTCCAATGTCCAACCTTATATCCTCACTACATTCAATCATATCATAAAATCTCCCATGCTCGATTCCATAATCTTAACACATATTTATGCTAGGAAAACTAGCATTTTATATATACAAACATAAACATGAGTTTTGAACATACTAAACTCATATATACATTTTATACATAAAAAGCAAGTTTAATACTTTATACTTTCTATTTAAAACCTACATACCATTGGAGCTTCTAGAGTGAAGCATATTCAAAATATAAACTTTACATTTTTCTTGTGATTCCTCGATGAAAAAAGAATATTCGAGGAATTGCTCCTATACTAAACCTGAAAATATAAGGGAGAGGGGTGAGTATAAAACTCAATAAATAAATAATATATATATTATGTACGAAAAAATATATATAATTATAAATTAGTAATTTTTTTAAAAAGAACTTGGATATCAAATTAAAATTTGAAAATTTGCATGATTTAATTAAAGAAACAAATGTGGCCCATAATTGTTCGCATCTATAAATATACATCATGTTCATATAAATACAGACATGTAGTAGTATTTCAAAATTTGCTTGTCTTTAGTAAGATAATAAAAATAAAAATGCGAAAATATAATAAACATGGCCTTGTTCACATTGAGATAGAAATCAACTTGTAACTTGTAACTTATAACTTTTACTTGTATGATGAAACGCAAGACTAATCAGGTACTTACTCCCTAGGGCACTTGGCCTCTCTAGGTGGAACCCTAACAAATTTGGTCCTATCAGATAAGCCATTATGGGTGGGACTATACCACTATCCCCATATCTGATGGACGAAACTATACTACTATCCCCATAACTTGTAAAATCATGAACATGATAGAGCATGTAATATGAACATGTAAACCTTCCATCAATTAGAGGATTTCCATTGCATTGTTACATATTCATCTTGTAATAAAGTAAATAATTTACAACCTGCAAATATAATCATAAATCATTATAGAGCTTGGTAAATTCATGGAGATCATGAACATGTAAATTATGCAATTTGAAATAAACCTCCAAATGTATTTCTATATATATATATATATATATATATATATATATATATATATATTCATAGCAAACAGGTTTCTAATTAGGGGAAAGACCTAAGGTATTATATTTTTCCCCCTTAAGAAAATTCGTCCTCGAATTTTCTAAAACAAATAAGATGGATATTTATCTTGTATTAGCTTGATTTCATTTATCATGTTAAACTATACTTAGACGTGAACTATTTGATCAAGCTAACATGAAAGTCATGCTCATCTGCTTGAAATATTATCTTATTTTCTTCTTGTAACCTGAACACAATAATCTTGCGAAATAATCAATAGTAGTATGATAAACATACAACCATTTTATATGTAAAGTTACGTTAAAGTCTAATATTGCTATGCTCTAGTTGTTTTCCACAACTATGGCTCATCTTACATCAATCATCTTTCTATCTTCAATGTTAATCATCACTGTTTCATGCTTAATCATAATTCTTACTATTTGTAACTCATATCTCTGTATCAATTTACCAATATCTTATGCAACTTCTCAGAGACACTCCTATTAGTAGCATATAGATCATTACTTAACTTGATTTTCTAATTCTATCATGGTTCTTATTCTTATACCTTGCTTTTGCTTTTTTATGGTTGCTGGAACTATTTTTTAAAATTCATATACATGGTAGTTCTGACAATTTACATGCAATGGTTCTCACAATAACACATGAAATATGCACACAACACTTGATATCGTGATTCTTACAAATTACGAGAAAACATGATCATGAAATTTATATCATGAAACTTGTAGTTTTAAATCTGATAACTCTTTTACAAAGAAACTCATGAAATTGTATTTTCATGAAAAACTTGAAATGAGTCACATATTGTGAAATCAGTTTCATAAAGATTGAAACTTGATTATCAGGTATAGACACTATGACATGACATACATCGTCTATTTCTATGAAAATATGGAGTTTATTAACCCTTTATCACAAAATCTACAAATACATCTACTACTCACCAAGTTCGTTACCACTCATCAATTGATTTATTGACTCGTTACTTGACATAGAATGTCTATAAAATACTATTGATTTTTCATTTTCATTTCAAAGATCTCACTTTTGTTCGATTTCAACTTCAATCATGTCTAAAGCATAATGTATCATCATATTCCTTCAAATTCCTTTTTACTCTTCATAACAACTTATTTAACTCTATCCTGGAATATCCTTATCATTTATCAATTACTATTCATCATGATTTGTCCATCCATATTTTGAGATTTTTCCTTAGCTAATAATTCTTCTGATATCATAAGCAACCTCATTTTCTTATCTTAACTCTTTGTATTCTCGTCTCACTTCTCTTAATTCTTACATTTTTACGTATTGGATCCATTTCAACTATGGCTTGCTAGTGTGCACTTAGTGACTCCTCATTTTCTTCTGGCTTATTTCTCTTCAATTTGGCCTCCTTTGATCCATTTCCTATATGATGTTCCTTTGGGACCCCTTCCGAATCCTCCTCTAGATGGTCTCTTCGTAACTTCATTCGACGCCTCTATCCATTCATGACCTCATCATGGTATTTACATAGTGAACACATAGGTAAAATTCTAACATACATATACATATATAAAGAATAAATTAGCCTACATGGATAACACAAAATTGACACGAAGAAAGACTTTAACTGACAAGATGGAAAATCGTATGCTCCATGGTGTTTTACTATACATGTCATATCTTAATCTAACTAGACTAAATTTTTATTCTGATACCACATTTGTCACGACCCATCTTCAAAGTCGTGACGGTCCTAGGGTATGGGTAACCATAAAAGTACCAAAAACCCGTAGAACCCATGAACTTAAACATACAAATAACATTTAGCAGCATAACAACTTATCATAAAACATATCCATAATTCATAACTTGCCCAAGATTTTAACCTGCATAAAAACATACACTTCCAATATCCAACCTTATATCCTCACTTCATTCAATCATATCATAAAATCTCCCATGCTTGATTTCATAGTCTTAACACATATTTATGCTAGGAAAACTAGCATTTCATATATACAAACATAAATATGAGTTTTGAACATACTAAACTCATATATACATTTTACACATAAAAAACAAGTTTAATATTTTATACTTTCTATTTAAAACCTACATACCATTGGAGCTTCTAGAGTGGAGCATATTCAAAATATAAACTTTACATTTTTCTTGTGATTCCTTGATGAAGAAAGAATATTCGAGGAATTGCTCTTATACTAAACCTGAAAAATATAAGAGAGAGGGGTGAGTATAAAACTCAATGAATAAATAATATATATATTATGTACAAAAAATATATATATAATTATGAATTAGTAATTTTTTTTAAAAAAAAACTTGGATATCAAATTGAAAATTGAAAATTTGCATGATTTAATTAAAGAAACAAATGTGGTGCATAATTGTTCGCATCTAAAAATATGCATCATGTTCATATAAATACATACATGTAGTAGTATTTTAAAACTTGCTTGTCTTTAGTAAGATAATAAAAATAAAAATGCAAAAATATAATAAGCATGACTTATTCACATTGAGACAGAAATCAACTTGTAACTTGTAACTTGAATTTGTAACTTGTAACTTGTAACTTGTAACTTGTACTTGTAACTTATAACTTGTACTTATATGATGAAACACAAGACTGATTAGGTACTTGCGTCCTAGGGCACTTGGCTCCCTTAGGTGGAACCCTGAAAAATTTGGCCCTGTAAGGTAAGCAACTATAGGTGGGACTGTACCACTGTCCTCATATCTGATGGGCGGAGCTATACCACTATCCTCATAACTTGTAAAATCATGAACATGATAGAGCATGTAGTATGAACATGTAAACCTTCCATCAATTAGAGGATTTCTATTGCATTGTTTGCATATTCATCTTGTAATAAAGTAAATAATTTACAACCTGCAAATATAATCATAAATCATTATAGAGCTTGGTAAATTCATGGAGATCGTGAACATGTAAATTATGCAATTTGAAACTTGAACTTCATTCTTGAAAATTCATGCATATGAGAACTTGATAATTTAATCAACTTGCAATTTCATGCTTTCAATAATGCGTGAACATGGATTCTCATAATAATTCGTGAAACTTGATAAATCCGTGAAAGTCATGAACATAGAAATCATGTATTCATAAAACTTGAAATATTAATCTTGTAAAATTTTATCATGTAAAAACCTATGAATTTATAAGTTGGAAATATAACATATTGTTTTCATGGAAATCTTGTAATGAATCATGGAATGAGAAATTATTGTCAATAATATGCAACTTGAAGATTTAATATTGTTGCCCAAGATGAACCAAGAAGGGGGGTTGAATTGGTAGGTAATTAAAAAATTAATTGAACAAGAAAGAAAGAACACAATGATTTATAGTGGTTCGGATTATAACCAATCCTACATTCACTCCCCAATCTCAATTGGGTATTTCACTATCAATGGAGTTTTACCAAGTTCACTCCCAACTTAGTGTTTAAGCTCACACCAAACTTTACAAGTGTTTTCCAAAGGCTCACACTCAAACCCCTCAAGTGTTTTCACTAGTCTCATACTCAAACCTCACAAGTGTTTTCACTAGACTCACACTCAAACCTCACAAGTGTTTTCACTAGGCTCATACTCATATGTAGGTTCCTCCAAGACCATGAAGCAAAGATTGACACTTTCATCATCTTCTTCATCACTTGAAGACTTATCACTCTAAGTAGCCTTGAAGCCCTTTTTATTCTCTTTATCCCATTTCTTCTTTTATTCTTAGGACAATCCGGTTTTATGTGACCTTACTTTCCGTAACCATAGCAAGTCACTTCATTCTTCCTTTCTTTGTTGGAGTTAGAGTTGTGAGATGGCTTCTTGAATGGTTTCATCTATTTCTTCTTAATGATCTCATTTATTCTCCTTGTAATTATTGTCAATTCCTCGTCTTCAACATTGCTCTCATCAGAGTCACTAGATTGACTCTCATAATTATGTTGGTCTTTGGTGGAGCATTTGAAGGCAAGGGATTTCCTCTTTTCTCCTTGGACTACTTCTTTCTCTAAGGTTATCTCATGAGTGAGAAGCTTCCCAATAAGGACATCCGTTGGTATCTTGTCAAGATCATAAGCTTATTCAATTGATGAAACTTTAGATTCAAAGTTCTTCTTTAGAAGAGCTCTAAGAATTTTGTTATTGATGTCTTCTAAAAAGTAACTTTTTCCAAACTTCTTCAAGCTTGTGACTATGCCAAGGAATCGATTGGTCATATCGGTCACATTCTCATTGGGCTTGATCTTGAAGAGTCCATACTTATGAACAAGCATTTGGATCTTCTTGGATTTGACTTGCTTGGAGCCTTTATGGTAGTTATCCAATGTATTCCAAATGCTATAAGCACTTGTACACTGTTGAACTCTTCCACATTCGTCTCTAGAGAGAGCACTAAGAAGAATTGTCATAGCTCTTTTGTTCTTGCCATTAGCCTTTCTTTGAGCTTCTACCTACTCTTTTCTTGGAATCATCTCTTCTACACCTTCAATCACCTTTGATGGAGGTTTTCACTCTTCAAGCACACTATTCCATATGTCTATGAGATCAATATCAAGATATATCTCCATTATATGCTTCCAATAAGTATAGTTAGCGCCATCAAAGTATGGTTTGAGATGATTGCTCCCTTCATTGGCCATTTTAATCTTTTCTCACGCGTTGAAGCTTGTAGAAATGAGACCAATACTCTGATATCACTTGTTGCCCAAGATGAACTAAGAAGGGGGGTTGAATTGGTGGGTAATTAAAAAATTAATTGAACAAGAAAGAAAGAAAAAGAAAGAACACAAGGATTTATAGTGGTTCGAATTATAACCAATCCTACATCCACTCCCCAATCTCAATTGGGTATTTCACTATCAATGGAGTTTTACCAAGTTCACTCCCAACTTATTGTTTAAGCTCACACCAAACTTTACAAGTGTTTTCCTATGGCTCACACTCAAACCCCTCAAGTGTTTTCACTAAGGTTGACACTCAAACCCAACAAGAGTTTTAGAAAGGATCACTCCCCAACCTAATAAGTATTTAATGGCTAATACTCAACCCTTTTGAGCAATGAATGCTCTTACAACAAACACATAAGGTGTTTAAAGAAAAATTAAAAGTTTTGAGAATTAAATTTGTAAGATTTTGGTTGTTGGATTGATAATTGATATTTTCTCAACTCTTTTGATGGGTTATTTATAGTGTCCATCTATTCAAAGAGCTGTTACAAAAGTAATCAACCAAATCTGCCTACAATAGTAACAAATCCAGCATTAAATGAAAGTCAGCCCATTTTCGCAGTCACATTTTAATATTGCGTTCGCTAATGCTTAATTGCGGTTGCGATCTTCATACTTGCCCAACGGCTAGTGACACGTGGCACTATTTCATTTGCTACTTAAGTTACCATTGCAGTTCATTCTCAACGTATGAACATCGCGTTCACGACTATCTTATTGCGGTTGCGATATGCATATTGCGCTCTGTATTGTAGTCGCGACTCCCCCCACAAACCTTACTGCCTAAATTGTGAATTTTGAGTTTTAGCTAGTTAGCGGTCGCGATATCTTGGTCGCGATCGCGATTATCATATTGCGGGTGCAATTAACTAGTTGCGGGCGCGATTTACAAGGCATTCATACTACTTAGATATTTTTCAAGTTCTTCAATTCCAACCACTTTCTTGTTGTTTTATCTGTCAAAAACAAGCTCAATTAAAATATTAGAACTATTCAATTTGATTGTCAAGATTGAAATAGAGATTGACTAAATTGAAAACTCAATTTAGGTCAACAATTTAGAATAAAATCATATATAACGTTAACTATCATTATCACGAAAGCATTTTAATAAATAAATTATATAAATCACAACTTTAAATATATCAAAACATTAACCTAAATATTTAGATTAAATCTCATATACACTTATATATATATAAATTGTAGAATTTATGAAAAATATGTTCAATTTAATTATTGATTCAAATGAAACACAGATTCATGGTTTTGAGGACTAATTTATCATTTCACTTTTGAGGTTTCATTATCAAGTACAGTAATGGTTTCACGAATTTCATAATCAACTAGTTGGGTGGCAATAAACAAATAGTCAAACATTTTTGGGTTTTCAATTAATCAATGGTAATAGAGATCACTTTATGAATTGGGGTAAAGGCTCTTCTGAGCATACCCGAAGCAGAGGTTCCTTTGGGAACATGCTCCCATAACAATAGTTGGGACAGAGACACTTGTGGCATGTCCGAAGCATAAAGCTCCCTTATAGTTGGGGTAGAGACACCTTTGCAATACCTGAGGTAAAGGTTCTTTTTAAGAATGTACCCCCATATCATATCACATATATTTGATTCATGTGTGCACACAGTCTGATGTATTACCCACATCAGTTGGGGATCTCTGTTTTAAATTTTGGGTTCTCATGGTATTTATATGAGATTCAGAGTTCACATATATTTATAGAAGAATCATCACAATTGGATGAGCAAAAGTACTCAATGTAACATATGAAATGTTTATGTGGTTCTTATGGTGCTCAAGGCTAATTAGTTTAACAATGGTCATATCACGGTAAGGAATTTAATTAGTTCTTATGAAGAGGAACATTAATTGCCAATTTATTTTTATATATCAATTCACGTATCTTTTAAGTCTTTAATTTGGTTATGGAAATTGTAATACCCCGAACATTCATGTATTAACTTCTAATTGATGATTTGAATGAGTTACAAGTGTTTGAGCAAGTTAAAAGAGGAGTAGCGAACGCTCTTGCCTGGTAATGATGAAAGAATGAACAGTCACGTGAACAATAACATTTCGGTCTTTGACTTCGGTCTTCGACCTTCGTCTTTGGTCTTCGACCTTCGTCTTTGGTCTTTATTTACTTAAGGCTTCTTCAGGAAATTGGGGATGAACGCTCGTTCAGCATGGTGAACGCTCGTTCAAAAACTCTCTGTGTGAACAGTAGAGATATTGACTTAAAGACTTGAATTTCACTTAGTAGTGTTGCAGAGCCAAAGTCGCGACCGCG